>FLMG01004168.1:356-22291 GCA_900088475.1 Hyphochytrium catenoides
AGAGAGAGAAGAGCCTGATAGCAAACGAACACTTCAGAACCCATATCATACATTTCGAATAGCTGGCAGGAAGAGAGTATTTATAGCCAATAAATAAAGCGATCATTCAGGATGTCGTCCTTAAGGAGTTCTGGAGCTCTTGAAGGTTGCAGTTTTTGACGAGAGTTCTTCGCCTTGTACAGCAGCAGCAGAGGCGCTTATTATAATCTCCGTCTCTCTCTCTCTCTTCTCTCTCTCTCTCTCGTTTTGGTCTCTTTTTCTCCCTCTCGGTGTCGTCCCCTCCCATCTCTGGTCAGCCTCACGGAACCTACTGATCTCAAGTTTGTCCCGTCCCGCAGCGTGGCTCTGCGGAAGCAACCTTCAAAGCTACTTCTCATACTTTCAGGGGAAGACGACGACCAAGCGGAGACGGTAGGAAAGTGGAGAAGGGCTTAGAACGGAGGTAATTTCATTGCCTGATGGCTGGGGGAAAGGAGCAAGCACCTGATCAAGAGAGAGGTAGTCAGGACGGCCTAGACTTGAAGGAGACGGCTGGGAGTGATATGCTCTTCCAACAAAACGGCATTGACGTAAGAGCTTCATTGTTCCCTAGCCTATCCCTCGATCTCTTTGGGTTATTTTCGCGGCCTCTACCTTTTCCTTGCTTCACCGTACTCTGTTCTCATGAGCTCCCGTGTCGCGCCGCTCTCCCCCAATGGCTCTGGGCTAGAAACGGCCTTGGCACTGATAATTTCTCGTCGAAGCAGGTGGAGGCACAGTCCTCAGAGCAACGAGCAGCCTCTCCTGCAGGCACTTCACCTCGAGCACAACAGGATGGCGAACCTCGACCTTTAGATGCGAGTCCATCTGTCAGTACAGCCAGCCATCTCATCAGTTCTTCTTGCTTGATGCTCTGTCTACTTCAATAGCTCTTTCTCCGTCTACTCTGTCACTGCTAACTGCGATGGCATATGTCTTCCATCTTCATCACAGCTTCGTCCATCCTTGGGTCACGATCAGGCGCTTATGTCACCCTTTATCCGCTTCAACTCCCTGGAAAGCCTCACCGAAGTCTTAGAGCAAGAGGTACGTCTACATGCCCTTGTCGAGACAATCTTTGATCTCCATATCCAAATGTCCTCGAAAATTGAACTGATGCTCGCTGATAGGTTGCTCTTCCGTCCGGAGTTTCCTTTGAGAAGCTCGATGGAGAGAGCGTGCATCTTTTTGAGGAGAGCGTGGCCTATCTTATCTTTGTACGCAGCGTGGGAGAAGTTGAGGCGGATGAGTCTCCTTGTGCTGCATCAGAAGAGGTAGATGGACCTCGAGAAGCCCAAACAGACCAGGAAGGGTCAAATGAAGATGCCTCTCCCTCGTGTTCCACTAAAGAAGAGACTAGCCATCCGGCTGAGGAGAGCGTCAGTCAGAAGGAGACCAATCATGGTACAATCTCCTCCATAAGTCTTGTTCCTGCTATTATAGTCGGCGCCTTGGACAGTCTTATATGCCTTGCCCTTCGGGATCTTTTCTTCTCTCTGGGTCTGACAAATTTGTACCTAGATCTATCGAGCTCTACAGAGTCAGCCTCTTCCTCGGATCAAACATCATCAACCTCTCCACGGCCTCCTCCGCCTCCCACGCCGTCCACTCAGAAGCTGCTCTATCATGAGAAGCTTATTAGGCAGTTAGAGTCTGTAGGTCATACAGTCCTTAGAGTCAATTGGTTTGGTACCTCTAGCCCGCAGGAGCAGGCCATCATACCCGCTTCTGGGATGAAAGACGGCCCAAACTTCAAGTCCTCGCTTGGAGTTGGGCTCTACAGAGCATCCGCGAGTGTAGGCTATGGCTTCTGGAAAGGAGCGGCAGGTAAAGAGAGGAAAAAGGCAAAGCTAGAAGTGCCATGGGCGGGCAAAGAGCTTCCTCCTAACTAGATGGGAAAGCTTGAAGCATGACATTTATCGTGGTGCCGTTTCTGTACGAAGACCGCTGCTCTGTCTCCTCTTGGAGTCCTCTCCCTATCCTCTTCTTACCTGTATGTCCTTGCTCTCTCATTCGCTCTTCTCAGCCATCTTCTGTCCCATACAGTGGAGCTCAACAGGTTCCTTCTTTCTCTCTATAATGAACCACTCTAGGCCTGTTAGACCAGACGATCAAGGGTAAAGAGTCAGGAGGTATCTTCGGTCTCGCTCGTGGCATCAGTCTCGGTGCCGTCTCTCTTGCATCGCACGCCGTCAAGGGAGCCTTCCGCGGAGTTGGACACGTGACCAGCGCAGTGGGAGAGTATTGGTCTGGAGGAGAGCAACATTTTTCTCTGCAGGGATCCCTTCTTCTCACCAATTTCCGGCTCGTGTGGCTGTCTTCCTCGTGCACGGAGCAGTTCAGTATTCCTCTGGGCTCTATTTATACCTTAGAGACAGCTAGTTCGGCGCAGCACATCTTGCACATCGAGGTAACCGGCTTTCCGGGTTGCACTTTTTCCGCATAAACTGGAGCGGCGACTCTAAGCTCAACACTTTTCCTTGAGCTCGGCATTCCGTTTCTCGTCCCTTGATCTCTTTGTCTTTTTCTCTCTCTCTGTGGCACTCTCGCTTTGTATCTAATCTCTCTCTCTCTCTCTCTTGGGTCCTTCAACCTGTTCTGCCGTCACTGTCCTCTTACGCACGCCCTCTCTTGCTCCCGCTTGTCCGCTCCTGAAGTGCAAAGAAACCTGCCGGCCGACTTTTGCCTTTTCTCACGCTTTGGCATGTAAGAAAGTCTATGACGCAGTGCTGGACTTCTACAAGCTTGGACCGCACGTCTTTGCCCCACTGCACTATAGAAGGATGATGAGGAAGCAAGGTCAAGAGCTAGAAGCAGAAGTGGAGGTGCGCTCGCTATGTGCTTTGGCTCTTCTAGTCCTCTACGGCCCTCAATTATGGGGATTCGCTACATCATTTCGCGACACCTTGTGGGCCCTTTACACTCTCGTTTCCTAGCCCTTGCTGGCTTGTGACCCTAGTGATCTAACGTCCATGGATTCTTCTTTGCTTTCTCGATAGGACGACGGCGTGTTACAGGTTTATCACCCCGAGCAAGAGTGGAAACGCACCGGCTTACTTGAGAACCCACACTTCAGGGTGTTTGACAACACTCTGTACTCTCTGCCCACGTACCCTTCCTCTTTTGTCCTTCCTAAGGACATATCGGACACGCAGGTTCTAGAAGTAGCTAACTTTCGAAGTGCCAAGCGCATTCCTGCCACTGTCTGGAAGCACCCAGTCCTTAACTCGACCATAACTAGGTAAAGCAGGCACATGCCCTCTCTCTTGTTCTATGATTCCAACTCTCTCTTAGAGCATCATCCTCAAGCTCCATAATTGTCTTTTATTACCAAGAATGGCTAGGTTAATGATTGAGCACCTGGGTTTTCAGAGGTCCTCCTCCTGTTGCCTCATCTTCACTGCTGCTGACAGCTTTGCTTTTCAGATGTGCACAGCCATGTGTGGGCCTCAGTGGGTATACTTCGGCCGCAGACCAGCTTCTCGTCTCTCTGCTTCACAGCGCCACGAACAACTCATCTGCCCCCATTCACTTTATTGATGCCAGAAGCTCGATCGCCGCCGCTGCTAACGCAGCCGCAGGCAAAGGCACTGAAGACATCCGGTGAGAGTCAAAAGCTGGCCCTTTCTTCAAGTTGGCCCCACCCGATTCCCTTCACAAGTGGCCCTGCACTCCTTTTATTAACCTTTCACGTTAAATGATAGGAACTACGAGCACTCCCACCTGCACTTCTGTGACATCGCCAACATTCACGTTGTCCGGTCGTCGTTCTATCGACTTGGTGCACTGTGCCAGCCCGGCATTGACCGGTCCTCCGTCACCTGGACAGAGAAGGTCAGCTCCTCCTACTACCTGTTCATCCATAAGCTGCAGCTTCCACCCGCTTCCTTTGCTCTCATTCCTTGTTCTCTCTTAAACTCTCTTGCTATTGCTCTCACTGACTGGTCTACGCGCTACAGATTCAAAGCTCAGAATGGATATCCCACCTCAGCAGTATCCTTCAGTCCTCCCTCAAGTGCTGTGAGCTCCTTTCAAAAAACGAGAGCCTCATCATCCATTGCTCCGATGGCTGGGATCGTACCCCTCAACTGACTTCTCTCATTCAACTCCTTCTGGACCCTTTTTCACGCACTTTGAATGGGTTTGCCTGCCTTATAGAGAAAGAATGGTGCGCGTTTGGGCACATGTTCCGCTCCCGATGCTGTCACGGCGTCAGCCCTAACTATCAGGATTCAGAAGACCGCTCTCCTATCTTTATTCAGTGGTTAGACTGCGTCTGGCAGATATGGAGACAATCGTCGTGGGCCTTCGAATTCAACGAAAGTCTCCTTTCCTTCATCTACAGTGCACTTAACAGTTGTCAGTATGGGACGTTCCTCTATGACTGCGAGCGAGACAGGGTTCAAGAGGAGAAGAGTTCTCCGACCGCGTCGATATGGAGCGACATATTAGGGAGGCAGATAGAGTTTGGCAATGAGCTATACGATGCCAGCATCAGTGAGAAATTTGTAGGAATGATCCCCCTAGTGCCAGAAATTAGCAGACTGCGGCTTTGGCCTGCCCACTTGGACCTGGCTGACCCCACAGGGATAGCTCTCTGGTCATAGCAGGTGCCGGGTCCGGTTAGCGGAAAGCCATTAGCAAGCCTTATTTATTCTTCAATATTTATGCAGCTCTCTTGCCTCTTAAAATGTTCGTCCCTCTGATTAGTCCATGACGGGCTGAAGGAAGGTCGAAAGAAAAAATCGAGGAACCTCTTTCTCACGCATCCTAGCTGTCGTTTAGCAGACATATTTTTCCCCCAAATGGGGCTCTATACGTCTGTTATTTTTAGAGCTACGGATTCTTGACAGACTTAGGATCCACCGCTCTTCATCCCTATTGCTGCCCAGGGTTGTCAGGCCGTCCTGCCCTTCTCTCGCTTGTCACCTTTGCTGTCTCATATAACCCTAACCCACTAGGATGAGACAGTATAGTAGACCTTGGTGTTCCCTCCCTTGCTTCTCACGCGGGTCACTTGGACGATGCCTAGCTCCGAAGTGTTTCTTACGTGTGTCCCTCCACAAGGGCAAGAAAGGCCGGCAACGTTCACAACCCTGACGGGCTGAGTGTCGTCCAAATGACCTAAATCTGTGCTGCATTCCTTCTCTGCTTCGTCCTTTGCCACTTCCCTAGCCTGAGTTATAATGCTTTGTGCTATGAGCTTCTCGATGCTCGCATTTAAAGCTGGCACCATCGAGGCGCAGACTTCAGCGGAGAGCTTACCCTTGTACTCTACGAAGGGACCATCGATGAAGTGATAAGATTTGCCAGGGATTAAGTCATATCTAGTAGTGAGAGCAGCACGTCCGCATGTCAGAGTTATAAGTAAAGCAGCAGGCAATCAATGGGAAGCTTGCACCAAGAAAGAGCGTCTCAAAGAGAAAAGGGGAAGAACACCCGAACAAACCGTGGGTGTCCAGAAAAGAGAGATAAAATGGGGAGAGAGAGAGTGTGTGTAGAGAGAAAAGAGAGATGGGTGAGAGAAGAGATATGGGTCAGAGAGAGAGTGTCGAACAGAGAAGTGCGAAGGGAGAGAAGAGAAAGATGGGTAAGAGAGAGAGAGCGCCCAACCCTAGACATTGGAAGGTAAGTGGTGGATATAGAATGTTCTCCTTGTCCAACTCACCCGATCTCCTTCATCGCTCGGTCTAGGACATGTCCCGCTGAGTGTAGCCTTGCATGCAACCTACGCTTGGCCTCATCAATCTGCAGCCTCACATTGTCTCCAGAAGCGAGCTCGTCTTCGTCATCCTCTTGTTCTCTTATGTATGTACCATAATGGCACACCCTTCCATTATCCTTGTCCATCCTAACATCAGCCACAGCAAAGACAGCTCTATTCGTGGTGCTAGTAATTGTGCCGACATCACATGGCTGTCCACCTCCTTGTGGGTGGAAGATAGTCTGATCCAGGTAGAGACAGAGGCGCTCGCCATTTTCCTCTCTCTGGATACCTTGCACGGTGGCAGTAGCGTCAAACTTGTATGTGTCGTTGAAGTACAAGAGCTTTGTCTTCTCTCCTCCATTTGTCCGAGAGGCATCGAGGTCAGAAGCAACTTTCCTCATTCCGGTCAGCTCATTCACTGCTCTTATTATTGCTTGGCTTGCGATGCCAACCTCATACTCCGTGGTGAATTTCCCGACTGAGAGTCTTAGTGTGCCGGCACCATAGTCGGATTCAAGACCGATAGCTCGTAGGACGTAGGAGATGTGCCGTTGACCTATAAAGGGACGGACGCAGAAGCGTTAGACCAGAGCCAAGCACTACGTGAGAAAGATGAGACCAGGATGTATTGGACAAACTGGATCACTCCGGTGAGCCAGCTTTAGATCTCTCAGAGACGTCGATTAGGTGAAGGTACAGCTTGGGATAACGTCTAAGGAGAGGTATACAGCCTCACAGGAGCCAGCGACGAGATTAGAGTACGAGCGAAGGATAAAGAATTGAACGCACTTCCATCCTTCTGAGAGTGGCATGCGGAGCCTGCACTGGCCGCTACGCTGTCCTTGATACGCCCTAGTATCTCCTGGGCCTGTAGACCCTTGAAGCTGATACTCAATGTATTCGGGAGACAAGAGTTTGCAGCAGAGTTGATCCGAGTTGGGAGGGAGATTCCTTGCAATATCTCGTCTCGCAACATATTTCTGAGATCTTTGAGTTTGTTCGTCACGCCGGAAGTCAGGGAGTCTCGGGCAATATTCGAGGCCTGTTTACGCAGAGAGAGATCACGTGTATCAGTCAAGAGCGCCAAAGGAGTAGATGATAATATCCTGTAGCGCTTATAGCTTAGGAAAAGGAGTCCATGTAACCCTAGTAAGACAGAAACTAGTGAAGCACATTGAGGGGAATTGTCACTTGGAGATCCAGCCAAATAGGCAGTGAGAATGTTCGAGAAGGATGTGATCAGGAAGGCCGTGGACAAGACACGCAAACGGATGAGGAGAAAGAAGCTCTAACCTCCCCAAGGGCACATATCAGGGAGACATTTTCCGTCCCTGCCCTCCTTCCATCTTCGTGACCCGCGCCATGCATGAGCGGTACTGGAGCAGCTGTCCCGTCCTTAATATATAGAGCTCCTATACCTTTCGGCGCATACATCTTATGCCCTGCCATTGTCAAAAAATCCACCCCTAGCTTCGGCACCGATACTTCCACCTTGCCAATTGACTGGCTGGCATCAGTGTGGACAAGCACCTGCGGATCTGCACAGAAAGGGGTAAGCCAAGCAGTCAGAGACCTGAAGGGTCCAGTACGGGAGCAGTCGTACTAAAAGGATGGACATAGGCAAAATAGCATTAAAGACAACGAAGGGAGAGGTAGAGACAAGGATGGACAGCAGAAATGGCAGACAAGGAAAGACGAGAGACATGCGTAGAAAACCGAACAGTCAGTGACAGTGTGGCGACTTTCAGCATTAAAGACACTGCTTACTTACATATTTCTTTCACCCTCCTCACGATCTCTTGAATGGGCTGGATAGTTCCGATCTCATTATTTGAGTGCATGATAGAAATCAACACGGTCTCGGGCCGAATGGCAGCTAGAACATCTGAGGGAGTCCGGCCACGGCAAGACAGAGGAAGATTATCAAGGGTAAAGTAACGCCAGATACGGAAAGAGGTGGTTTAGATGCAGAAGAGCTCTCGAGGGCAACATGGTTGCGCCACTAGACGATAAGCAGGTCCAGCGAGAGACAGAGATAGAAGCCGGCAAAGGCCGTCCCTCAGAGTGGCGCTGACCTTCTACCTGCACGACGCCGTAAGGAGAGGACACAGGGAGGTAAGTGACCTCAAAGCCCTTTGTTTCCAAGTATTTGCAGGTCTCAAGCACAGCGACGTGCTCTATCACGGTGGTGATTAGGTGATTTCCTCTCCCCGCCTCCCTCGCAGCTTCTGCTGAGCCCTTAATAGCGTAGTTGATAGACTCGGTGCCTCCTGCGAAGCAACGTTAGGGAGACGCTCAGAAGAAGGACGGAGTGGCGAGGCCGGCAGAGAGAGGAGAGAGAAAAGAGAGAGAAAAAAGGTGTCCGGGAGCTAAAAAGGGGGTGTGGGAGAGACTGTGTGTGTGTCAGTGAGAGAGAGAGAGATAAAGGGAGGAAAAGAGAGAGAGAGAGAGAGAGAGAGAACGCGCGCGCGCAAGAGAGAGAGAGGCTAAGAGAAGACAAGGGACGAGCCACATAAGGTTGTTTGCTCCTCTGTCCATGTCACAATCTTCGTCTGAACAACCGTCAGGGTCATGGGTTAGAGAAGAGGGGAGAGCAGACGGGCCAATACCTGACAGAAACACAATCTCAGAGGGCCGAGCTTCGATCAGCCGTGCCACCTGGCCCCGCGCGGCTGCCATTACCAAGTCAGTTGCTTAGACTTTTTACAAAGGCAAGTCTCCTTCTTACGTCCCCTACGTCCATTCCCAACTTCCCAAGTCCTCTCAATCTTTGGCCTGCTGCCTCCCTCATTCACGGTAAGCATCTCTGCTCTTTTCCTGCTCCCTTGTTTGGTCATCTTGAAACGTCCTCTCTATTTTCTGTGAAGACCAAGCTTTCACTTACCCGCGACAGCCTCTGCTGCCCTGCGGCCGTAAGCATGTGCCGAGGAAGGGTTGCCAAAGTGCTCCGTCAGGAAGGGGAGCATCTTCTCTATCACTTTAGGGTCAATGGGCGTAGTGGCATTGTAGTCAAGATACACTGGAAGTTCGCCCATCCTTCTTTTCCAGACCAGCAGGCACGTTGAAGTTCGTTCCTCTCCGTCTGCTAATAGAACTCAGGTGTATCCTCGAAGTATAAGAGATTCTCCAGCCACTGGAGCCAGCCACTGGAAGGTATTAAGACGATAACAGAGCCGAAAAGAGGATGATGAAGGAAAGCTATAAAGAGTAAAAGAAGCTCTCTTTCTGTCCTCACGCACCCGATGTAAAGGGAGAATAACGGGGAGTAGGGAGGAAAGCGAGAGAGCGAGCGGGTGCAAAGCGAGANNNGAGAGAGAGAGAGAGAGAGAGAGAGAGAGAGAGAGAGCTTCCTCCTCTGTCATCAGAACCCAAGGCAGATCCCAGACAAAGATTAACTCGCAAGCTCTACCTTTCTAGCTGCTAACGTCCCTCTTTAGGTCCTCAATCCATCGGAAATAACCGCTGTAAGTCCCGCCTATATATCTGATTTAGGATAGCGTTCTTCTGAATGGCTGGTCTTACAGCAGGGGAGCTCACGCCATTAGCTTTCCGCCAGGCTCTTCTATTTCCTAGGGCTTTATCATAGAGCGCAGAGACTGCAGATTGAGCTCTTCCAAGCTTCATGAAGACCGAGAGTCTCGATGACAGAGCTTGACGTGAAGACTTGCTGAGTCTTGTTACTCCTGAGGGTTCGGCGTTGTTACTCCTGAGGGTCTGGCGTGAGGAGAGTGAACCAACGCACAATGTTCAGAAGAAGTGTCTCTGTCCTCTCGGGGTCTTTAAGAAGGGCTCTTCCGTCGAACCCCGTCTCGTCCGTCCAGTACAGGCTGGTACCAATTAGATTCGCAAGTGCAGCTTCTGAGCGGGACACACAAGGTAGACTTCCCCTTATCTTTATCCTTACCTGATGTCCCTAAGTTGTGCTTTTAGCATCAGCAGACGAGCCAAAACCCATCTCGAAAAAGGAGCAGAAGAGAATATACCATCTTCACAGGGAGGTTTCCCCCGATGAGCTACTCCCTGGCTACTCGGCTACGCTCCTTGAGGGCGTTGAGAAGAAGGACCTTATAAGCCGGGCCTTGCGCCTGAAGAATGCAAACCAAAGTGTTATCAATCAAGCAAACATTAAGGCTACGATTGAACAGTTCCAGAGACATCCAAGAGATACAGGGTCATCCGAAGCTCAGAGTAAGTCCTCAAATCTGTTCCCGAGTCAGCACGCTATTCATTATTTCTAAGCTGAGCTGCTTTTACGGTTTGCTTATGAAGTCGCGGCACTCACGGAGCGCATCCGCTACATCACGACACATATGAAGAAGAACAAGCAAGACCTGCACTCGCGGCGAGGTCTCGAAACCCTGGTATATCGGAGGAGGAAACTTTTGGCATACCTCCGCAAGCAAGACGTGCACAAGTGGCGCGGTATAGTTCAAACACTGAACCTCCGCGTGAGATAACTGCTGGGGGCTAGCACCCTGATGATCAGCGGTCCTCTAATGATGCTCTTGGCAGCAAGCTTAGCCTTCTGGTCCTACAAGTTGTACCACGAATGAATGTAAAAGCGCCTTGACACAACATTAACAGCTTAAATTGACTGTGCGAAGCAAGCGGCATATTATTTATCGACTTCCGTATTACCTATTTCCAATCTCTGTCTTTCCTTTCTCTCTCTCTCTCTCTCTCTCTCTCTTCGTTCTTCTAAAGACTGATGGTCTCGGTACTGACAACCCCAACAGCAAATCCTAATCTGTTAATAGGCGGCTCCCAGCCCAACGCTCTAATCCTGCCCACACCTAAACTTTTCACCAGCTGTGCGCATTGGCCAAATATGCTGACGCTTGCCATCTCTTTGCCACTTACTTCCTCCAGTCGCTCCTTGCCCTCGAAGAAAATGATAACTCCCGCCCCTTCATCGACAATCCTCTTCTTCGCCCATTCTAGCCGCATTAGGCCCTCAAAACTCTGATCTACAATATGTACGAGCACTCCTGCCTTCTCCTGCTCAGGCGCCTTAATGATCCCATATGTAAGAGCTCGGTGCGTTGAACCGTCAACTGCGGAGAGGAACGAGTGCGACAGAAATTCGCCAAACGGACTCCGCACAGATGCTGGAGACGGCCTTCTGTTGATGACTGTCTCTGTTTGCAGCCTGTGCTTGATCAGATCTGTGATAGTTATTATTGGGAGATCGTGCTTCTGGGCGAACTGCTCCAACTCCGCTCTCCGCATCATTGTCCCGTCATCATTGTTCAGCTCACAAAGAACTGTAACGCATTCCACGTTAGTCCTAGCCTAGGAAACAGTAGAGGACGATAAAGGAAGGAAGAGATGACAGAAACAGGACCGAGATGACTTTCAAGGGAGAACCGTAGCCTTGGGGCCAAAGACTTACAGCCAGCAGGGAAAAATCCTGCCATCTTGGCTAAGTCCACAGCTGCCTCAGTGTGCCCTGCTCTCGAAAGGACTCCACCTTCTACTGCTCTAAGAGGAAAGATGTGTCCCGGTCTGTTGAAGGCTCTTGGCCCCTGCAGACCGAAGGAAATAAAAGGTTGGAGGTGGGTAAATGTAAGATTAAAGAGTCTCCTTGTAATTGTACCTACCACCATCGTGTCGCCAATGGCTCTAATCGTTTTCGCTCTGTCAGACGCGCTGATGCCGGTGGATGTCCCTTCCCTGAGAAGATAGCGTAAGAATGGCGTCAAGAGCCACAGATAATCTGCCATTCCTCTCTCCGTACCTCAAATCTACCGAGATCGTGAAGGCGCAACGGTGAGCTTCCGTGTTCTCTTGCACCATCGGGGGTAGCCTACGGAAGAGACATCGAGGAACGTCAGCAGCGGCGGAAGGAAGAAGAGCGGCGGAAGGAAGAAGAGCAGCGAAAGGGGGGTAAAATGCCGGTCACCAATCGGTAAGCCGCAACGCCCCACAGGTCTATAAGCAAAAAGGGATACCCGAGCACGAGAGGAACGACCGGCACGTGCACAGGTAGGAAGGGAAATGATAAACTGGCTCTGAACATACTCTAGCTCCTGCAATCTGGCGGCCGTTGTGGGTGCACATATAACGCCGCTACTATAGCGGATCATGAAGGCCAAGGCTTCCGGTGTCGCGCAAGCTGCGGGCATGATAAGATCTCCCTCATTCTCCCTATCCTCATTATCCTGGAAGTAAAATGTGAGGGCTCAGCTTGCTGCCTTTGGCTTCAAAAGAAGGTAACCTATCGTACCAGCACTACGACGAACTTCCCAGCCTTGATGGCAGCAATGGCATCTTCAATAGGTGTAAAAGAGGAGGAGGATGCGAAGGCCGCCATCTGCTCTTGGTTGCCAGCAGGAAGAGTGCCAATATCAGCACCAGGAGGCGGCATAACCGGCCTTTTGCCCTTAGATCACACAGCGAAGCCGTGGAAGGCCCACTTTTTGCTACTATCAGCTCCTCTGCTCCTAACACTTGGCTGGTAGCAAAGAAAGTGGCTAGTACTCTCCACTGTCTTCAGAGACCTGCGTAAACCACTAGCAAACCTTCTCTCCAGAAGAGCGAGCCCTTGCACCCCCGTACGAGGACGTGAAGACAGCCCAACTCTAGTGCTGCCCTGTGTTTATCTGCTGCTGATCTCATCACGGCGTCTCACACGTCAGGCCGCGGAGCTCATCAGCAGCCATCACTCTGTCATCGCTCCAAGCGCATCATCAGCCGCAGGAAAGGACGAGAGCGGGAGCGGGAGGGGGAGACAGAGAGTGAGAGAGAGAGACAGAGGAGGAAGGAACAAGAGTGAAGGTGGTGGAAGGAAGAGGAGCATGTCATACAGGTCAGTCATACAGGGCCATTATCCAGGATAGCGTCTATACATATTCAGGCAATACACATAAAACACTCACTAAATTTATAATGAGGACGACTGCTAGGGAGAGCAAACCACCCATTTTATCATCAGTGGTTGGCTGTACAGCTGTACACTGGGATACGAGGATGATGGCAGCGACGACCGCGTACAGACAAGTTCCTAAATCACAAGCGTTGTATGCTTATAGTCTCCGCCTCCAGGTAGCCGCTAACGTCCAGTGCGAAGCGACAAAACCCAATTTTGCAATGAATGAATCTCTCTTTGCAGACGTGCAGACGAGCTTCAAAGAGACAGACTGGAAGGCGTGGCTGGGGGACTAGTTCTATAGGTAATGATCATACTCTAGGGGAGCGCAAGGGTAGGAAGGCTTCCGTAAATGCTGACCTGGTATGGCTATCTACTAAAGGCAGCTAACAACCAGTAGTCATTGCGCTTGTGACCTCGGCCTTCATTGCAAGGTCAGCTAGAGAGGTCGATTGATCCTCAAGTCGCTTCCTCAATCGTTCCTTCCGCTAGGAGCTAGTATGGACCTAGAGGCAGATATAGAAAGGCAACGCTTTCTAGCATACAAAGCTGCGAAAGAGCAATTTGTGTCAAACTTACATGGAACTACGAAGACTGAGATCGCCGTTGTGCTCGCCGTAATCCCGGTTAGTCTTAGTAATTGCCCTAGCGTTAGCCTGGACTTATGACCTTGGGCCGCCTGGCCTGATGCACAATTGTGGCACCTTACCGGCTTCTTCTCTGACTTCTGGTGTCTCGTAGGTCTCTATATGGCTCTTCCATGAGCTCTCTGCGGCTGTTGAAGCAGCTGGGGTGCTTAGCCTTCCAGGACTCAGGGGAAGGCTGGTATCCACATCCTTCATCAAAAGGGCTTTAGAAGTGTGCACTAAAGTGTTTCCGCTTCTTCTGCTCTTCATCTGCGACCAGGGATCGCTAATGCGCTTCGTGCTGGAGTTTACCCTTATCCCGACGGCCTTCCTTCTTGCATGCACCGCACCAGCCCTCGCCCCCTATCTCCTTATCTTTCAGGCTGCCCTGGCCTCTTCTTGCCACCTTGTGACGAGCTCCCCAGACACTGCTGGCGCTAGCAAACTGGAGGAGGAGCGGGAGAGGGCGCGCACAAAGTCATTCAGCGACTGGAGGCTCCGTTCTATCACTTATTTAAGAGGAGGCATGATGATGGCAACGTACGTCCTGCCCTGAACTCTTGTCGCCGCAAGGAGGGTCATCGTTGTGCTCATACGTTTTAGATGCTGTGCTATCCTGGCGGTAGATTTTACGATCTTCCCTCGTCGATTTGCTAAAGCGGAGAGCTATGGAACTGGCTTGGTAAGGGTTTGGAATAGATAGGGTTATATGGTACTGGTTAACCAATACCACTCTTTCCTTTGCTGTCGCTTAGATGGACCTTGGAGTTGGTGCTGTCATGGTTACCGGTGGGGTTAGCTCTAGGATGACGAGGCGTAGCACGAGATCAGACAGGTAAGAAGTGCCATGGTAGCTCTCCCACCAAACCGGGCGATGTGCTGAGTGTTACTTCTAGGAGAGCAGACTGGAAAGGCCTAACTCTCTCTCAGATTCCGGTCCTGCTGCTTGGCTTTATTCGCTTTGCTACCACGCGAGGTCTCGAGTACCAAGTAGGGGAAGCAATTCTTACTCCATCTCATGTCCGCCGCCCACCACCTTCGAGTTGTTCTCTTTACGTAGCTTGTCCTTTCCTTTATCTTCCATCCTCATCTCCTGTTGACCCTCCGCCGGCAATGGCTTAAAAAGTACAACGGTTGACAGAGGATCTTAGCAATAATCGCACAAGAAAGTGCCTGCTCTCTCTCTTCCGACTTCTCCTGAAAGTCCTCTCTACCCTTCAAATCTCTTTCTTCAAAAATCCCTATGTGTCTCTGGTCCTCGATCTTCTGATTCCCTCGAACTTGTGGCTGATCTGCCGTCGTGCCCACTTTCTGCAAATTCCTGTAGCACCACGTAGAAGAGTATGGGGTCCATTGGAACTTCTTCTTCACTCTAGCCGCTGTGAGCGTCACTTTCGCATTCCTCCAGTCCTTGTCTCCATCCTTGGTGAGGATGCCAGCCGCAATCGTTGTTATGATGGGCAAGTAGACGCCTTGCTTACATCCATACCCTAGGTTCCCTCCTTCTCTTATTGGCCCCCTTAGCACGCCATTTCTTTCGGCTGGTTCTTTCTTGCTTTCTCTCTTGCTTGAGGTCTCTAATGTTCAGATCATGGTCATCCTCTCAACCTCATCCTCCTTCACAGCTAAGCTGAGCTTTTCTCTTGGCCGCAGCATATCAGCTATGCCTGACAATGTTGGACGTGGAACCTTGCCTTTTGAGCCTTTCGAGGACGAATCTCGTCACTCAGAACTGGGAAGGGCTTGTCCAAATTCTAGGTACTATACGTTCAAGTGACCGCGAATACTTAGGCCAATGACTGTTCCTTTCTTTGCTCCACTTTCAGTGCTCTTGGTCGTCTGTACCGGTAGGGTGTCAGCGTCTCTTTCTCATCTTATTTCCGTGATTAGGGTTCCTTACTATGTACATAGTGGCGGCTAATGCTTCAACGTGGCTCTACGAGACCCGAGAGTCCCAGGCACACCGTGTGCCCCGGTTGCTTTACCGTCTCCTGGCACTAAGTGCTGGCTGCTGGGCAGCGACAAGTGCATTGGAATATTTTGGAATCCGACCCTCACGTCGCCTAGTATGTGGCGGCTAAAGTGGTCCCTTTCTCGTCAGCATCTGACGTCATCCCATCTTCCCTCCACTCTCTCCTTTCAAGCAGGGAAATCTCCCCTTTGTCACCTGGACACTGGCCCAAGTCTTCTCACTTCTTCTCCTCCTCGTTCTGATTGAGGTTTTCGGGTAAGCAGTGCACCCATCAGACGCTCCTGTCCCTTGTGCGTCTCTTCTAAGCTCTCCCACGCTCATGGCTCTCCATATTATCAGCTCTTGGTCTGTAAGAGTCTCTTCCTTCTCAAGTTTCGTTTCCCTGACTTCACAGCGTTTCTCATCAGGTCCTTTCCTAAGAAGCCTTGCCAGATCTTAGCTGGGATCAGTCGTAACCAGCTTCCAATTTTTCTGCTGGTAATGTACCTCTGTTCTCAACTCTGTTCTGACGGGCCAAAGCTCTTATCAAACCTGGCCTCTCATCTTCTAAATGCCACTGTCTTTCGTGCGCAATGCTGTTGCTCTTCTCGTCGTCCTTCAGAAGTGTACCTCTCAGGGTCCCTAGTTTGGTCAGTCTTCTCTTAGCGGTCCGACATGCACATCATTCCCCTACTCACAGGATCCTTCATAGGCCAACCTCTGTACAGGACTGGTCAATATCTCCTTACAAACCATATACGCCTCTCCTAGTATTGCCTATCTAGTGATGCTCTCGTACATGGCCCTTCTCTCTCTTGTCGCTTACATCTTCGAAAGACTAGAAGTAAATATGCGATTCTGAAGTAGCGATACGATGGTAGCTGGGTCAGGAGAACCTAATTTCTGCTAAACTGTACATTCTATCCACCTCCTGTTGCAGCCTTCAACATCTTTAGAAGGGGCTGTAGCCTCACATCTCCCCATCTTTAGCCTTTCAGTCAAAGAAAAAGTGTTCGTCTCGTAGCCCGTAAGTGTAACCAGCCTTTCGTAGTACGGCTAACACGCCTAAGCTAAAGCGGGACCAATGCGAGTTCCCGGAGTGAGATGATGCATAGCTAGGGTCCCGGCCGATAGCGGTTCCTAAGGCATAGCGCGGATCTCTATGTCCACGTCATTCCAGTCATCATTATCTAGTCCATCTGAATCCACTGACTCCCGAGTAATATGACCCATTGGTATCTGGATGGGCAGGGAAGTGGCATAGATATGGTGTGAAGGCGGAGGTGGGACCATAAAGCGGGAAGGGCGAGGAGCCAGAGGATCCTGAACCTCGTTAGTTTCCTGCAGCAGAAGATTGGATGTGCATAAGCGCCATGCTAAGCTGCGACTTCCCACGCTCTGTTGCCCCATCTCCTTACGTTCAGTTCCTCCCTTTTAATCTCTCTGCTGTTAAACTTCGCTATGCAACTTAGTTATATTAGGGAATGGGCCATATTCTTCTGGTCTCTTTCTCGTCCGGGTGATCGGCTATACCTCTTCCTAACATCCCACCCAATGACCGCAGGTTGGCTTGACATACCTCGTCTGTCGGTGCTTCGTCACCCGACTCCTCAGCTTCTTCTCTGTTGGGTCCATCATCTTCCAGTAGATCCTCCATATCCCCTGAGTCTGTCTCAAACGAGAACATAGCCATCTGTAGTGCACTCCTTCTCCTTGACATGCTATCTTTCATCAACCCCGTCACTGGAAGAGATGAAGCAACTCCTTGCCTTCTACGTTCTGCCGGTCACAACATGAAAGGCTAATCAGATCACAGGTTGTAAGGAATACTACACGGTCCAGGATAGGTGAAAGGCTAGGATGGCAAGTCGGTTCACCTGATAAGTCCTTGGCCGCCACCGATGTCCTCTTGGCTGCAGAAGGTGGGATGGGCACTGGCAACGGACCCAAGGCAGGCGATACATTCCGCGGAAGGGCCAGAGTACTTATTGGGGAGAGTGAGCTCTCTGCATGGAGACCTATCTCCGTATTCACGATTGCAAGCGAGCGAAAGCAGAACCGAGAGCGAAGGAAAGGTATCAGATCAAGCATAAAACAAAGCCCTTGGCTGCAACCAAGACTGAGATTACCTGGGGATCCCCCGTTTACTTCTTCCCCTTTGTGCTCTTCACTTCTAACGGCAACACTTTCCGGTGACTCCTTACAGGAATCATCTTTGTCCTAGAAGTCCAGGCTGAGATCTTCTAGGACGTAAAGCAATAGCAAGCAACTCCAGGGTAAAGAGGTGGGACACGAAGAGCGGCATGTAAATGACATGTTGAAAACATTGTGGTACGGAACTCAAGAGGTAGATGCCACACCTGTACATGGACGCAGTCATATATCTTGGACCATAGCAAAGCTTTCTCCATCTCGGCTTTCTACCCACGTTAGAGTCATCGCGAACAGTAATAAAGATGGTAAAGGCAAGCAAAGCAAACGTGATAAGCGAATTGGAAGGAGGAGCAGACGGCGTTGGGGCCCTCACCTCTAGTACAGCTTGGAGGTCATCATATAGTTGTCTCTCGTATGCTTCCACTTTTACTTTGATACTGTCCAGCTCTGCCAACTGGTAGGCCTGCAGCTCCCTGTGGAGGTTTTCTAGAAGCAGTTCGTCCCTCTCCTCCTGTGGCAGCTTAGGAACTAGTGCTTTGTCCGAGTCTGGCTGCACGCAAACACGAAAGACAGGAGAGAAGTCCTTTGCAGCCGCACGAGCGGTCTGTAGGTTCTCCACCTCCTGCATTTGGAAGGAGATTATGGCATGCTAGACATGGAGAAGAGGAGCAATCAGACAGCGCAGGAGTAAAGGAGAAGAGGCAGCATGCATAGGGGGAGCTGTCCTCTAAGTACATGTCTGTTCTTCGGGCACCGTTCACCTATATCTCCCTCTTGCAGAGAAGTCGTGACGAAACCCTTAATACTAAGCACCAGCCTAGTCGCCTTTGACTATGCCAAACCACATTGTGCCAGTCAAATTCTCTCTCTCTGCTTGGCTTTATGGCTTTTACGGAGTTTGCTGACCGCAATGTCGCAATGCCCTAGTGGTACGTTAGTTACCTGTAGCAGATCCTCGTGCAGGGCGTAGCACTTAAGCTGGCAGTTAAAGCACTGATACACCTCCCAGCCAGTATTATTGCACTGCATCTGAGGAGTAGTTAGGGTCACACATATTTAACGGGGTACCCGGTAGGAGGAAGAGACGTAGACCATCGACGACGGCCGGGGAAAATTCAAGAAACGAGAGGTGTGCAAAGCAGAAGAACATGTGGAGACGCGACATCTTGGGTGCTTTCTTCACCTTCAGCAGCTCCGGCCTTGCAACCGTGACTCCTGATCCTATGAAGCAGAGAGCAGGGTCCTCTAGTAGCTCGCCTGCCACTCTCTCAACGGCTTCTGCCGTCAAGCCGTTCTGGAGGTCAGCCCTTGAGAGCCAGGTGGCCGTACGAGTCCCTTCCTCTGGCGCAAGTGCCATCACCTTGAACGAGTCCACTGCCACATTATAGCATCTGCATGCAAACACCATTATTCGGCGCGATGTCGTTGGGCTTGGTTATATGTTTCCCCTATAGTTTGTTGCTCATTGTTCCCTCGCAGGTTATCTTGCCTCTAGGAGGAGCAGCTACAGGTGTGGGACTCCCATCGTCCAGTGCCAAGGCGCTGTGAACGGTGTGTCATCCTCGTAGACCTTACTCTAGCGAGTGAAGAAGGCTGCGTAGGCCTTCTCTAACTCTCTCGTCAACAGTACGGCTGGGGAGGAGTAGCTAGAAGCCTCTTGCTTCTTCCTTTGCCCGTCGACGATACTAGGCGGGATGTGGAACGGGAACGAAGATGCACAGACAGGAATAGAGTACCGAGGCAGTAGCCTATCCGTCCTATGCAGATTGCAAGCAGAGCTGAGAACCTAGAGACCAGAGCAAGAGGACAACGCCTAGCTGGCTGACGGCATGCTCATGATGAGGACTGGGTGAAGGCCTACGGACTCACATACTGCTGCAAGAGAGGAGACAATCTTCAAGGTCAACTCATCACAAGTGAGCAGGGATCAAGGAGTGAAGCCGCTAACGTCTGTATCGAGGGCTGGTTCTGATAGGTTTGATGATTGATGATGCGCTGGAGATGAGCTCAGAGATGAGCTCAGACATCGGTGATGGGAGCTCCCCAGCCTTCGGTGCGCAGCTGCTGCGCTCGAGATGACTCTTGGGGTTAGCTCACCCTCTGCCAGATCATTCCTAATCGTCAAATTCTGGTCAAGAACTGCTCCCCAGCTCCTGGTAGATGCTCAGTCTGTTCGCGCTACTGCCACCTCACGAAGTCCTTGTACTGCGCCGCTCCTTGGCCAGCACTTGTCACAGTGGTGAAGGTAGTAGGGTTGTCGACATCTGAGAAGGCGGGCTGTTGGCCATTCACCACCTCCGCCAGGCCCAAAGCTCTAGTTTGCCGATCGCAAATATGGCGATAGCCTGTCAATGCGGCTTTAGGAGGTTGTTGGGCTGAGAAAGTCCGACAACATGGATGGAGACGACGAAGCATCTGTCGCTTTGTCTAGCGGTGAGGCGAGCACTAGCAACCGCACTCTGCTAAATCTGGGCCTGACAGTCTTACGCAATGATGTGGATAAAGTAGCTCAAAAGAAGCAAAGCCACATCCTGATCGTAGGAGATGGAGATCTCTCTTATTCGGTCGCCCTATGCAGAAGCCTGCAGCTTCCAAAGCCCGACGTCAATCTCATAGCCACTACCTATGACAGTGAAGAGGAGCTCCGCCAGCGCTATATCAGCAGTCCAGCTGCTATTCGATCACTAAGGGAGCAGTATGGGGCCACAGTGATGACAAAGGTGGATGCCACGCAGCTTAACCTCTCCTTCTCTCCAGGAGCTGTAGCTTTTGATCGGATTGTCTTCAACTATCCGTACTATCCGCCCACCAAGGGAAACAGAAATAAGATCCACAAGCACAGGCAGCTGCTTGCCAACTTTTTCAGCAGTGCAGAGACCTTTCTTGCTTCCGGAGGTGAGATCTGGGTCACGCTTGCTCCCGGCCAGGGTGGGACCCCAGCAGAACTAGAGAGTGAACGACGTGAGACTCATAATCACTGGCAGATACTCGAGAACGCAGCTCTGGCCTCTCTCGTTTTAGTGGACGTCCACCATCCTCCCATCTACGCTCTCTCAGAGTTAGGTTACTATTGCACGGGCTTCAGACTCCGGCAGAAGGGCTTTCGTGTGAACGGGAGTTTGACTCACGTCTTCTGCCGACAAGAGGAAACCCGCGGACGGCCTTCTTTGTATGCGCTAGTCTGGCAGCGAGACTGCTGCTTCATGGTGGATGACAGTTTTCATGAAGATTCGTTCATCCAACGGGTGCGACGCCTTTGTGGTCCTAACATTATGGTCTCATGGTCGCCCTTGAGCTCTTACGTGGATCCGCGCTCGGGCGTGCGAACGTTGGGCTACCACTTCACTTTTCGATCCTCTAACATTGCGCTCTGCAGAATCCTGGCCAATTTTCTGGCAGATACGATCGCTTCGGCAGAGACAGATCGCTTCCTCAAAGCCAACAAAGAACTTGCAGAGTTATGGGACATTCGCCCTCCAAAGATAAACAGCATTCCAAGCGAGAAGAAATTGCAGCTTTTGAAGGAAATCCTGCCTCCTGACACCGGTGACTAGAAGCTCCAAACCGCAATGACTAGAGCTCCGAGAAGACCGGATGAGAGAAGTCTCTTCTCCCTTTTTGGTCAACATTTCAAGCCAGTTCCCTATTGAGCTGAACGGGTTGTGCCGTGGTTTGATCAGGGGCAGATGGCTTTTACGCTGACACCATGACAGATGGTCGGACTTGTCACGGATGATTTATACATATTGGTAATGTTTAGTAAGGAAAACTAGGCTACATTGTTGAAAGACTAGTCTACAGCAGGGTTGCGATGTGTGTGTCCTTCCCCAGATACAAGGTTGACACAAGGAAGAGCTCAATATCAACTGTGTCTTCCGCGCTCACCCTGGCCATTGCCGTTAGGCGCTGTTGCATATTTAACATAGGTTGTAACTCCATAGAGCTATGCGTTGTTATCCGTGCTTGAATCATTCTGTCGACCAAAGATTGCTGGGATGGACTTGAACAGGCTTCCGAGAAGCTTCAATTCTGGCAATGGAGTAGTGGCTAACCACTTATCTTGTCGCTCAAAGTAGTGAGCCTCTGCCTCTGCAAGCTTTTCCGAGATGGACGAACGACGCCTGGAGTACGTCTGCTTCTGTTGCTGATGATCAGCCATAGTTGCTCCGCTACTGCGCGTCAGTTGTCGCACACACTCAGTCGGCCAATGGTGGCGATGAACACTCGGTTCTGCTTCCAGCAAGCGTGCTTGTCCGTTGTCTCAGAGATGACCTTCAATGGAAACCTATTGGCGCTAGTCGTCACTCTTTGTGGCTGTGAAAGTGGCGAGTGAAGAGCGACAACGTCCGCTTTTTGGTCTCAGTGAGGAGGAGTTGAATCCAATCTGGAACTTTGTTAATCGGCACTTTGTGCTTCCTACTGCTCTTTTCTGAAGCTGAGTCGTATCTCATCTACTCTCTGTCTAGGCTGATCTTCATCTCTACCTTTTGACTCAATGCATAAACTATGGTTGAACGACTCTCCCTTGCGCTTTTTATCTCTCACTGAATGTCGCACTCGCATATTCTCAACCTGTTGGTCTTTCGATTCTGTTCGTTGCTCTTCCCATCG
>FLMG01004170.1:0-33735 GCA_900088475.1 Hyphochytrium catenoides
TCTCACATTAACCCTGCCCCCCAGGGCCTTCCCAGACGGAGGAGGAAGTCTGCGGCGTAGGACGGGAAAGGGTATAAGGAAAGGCCTCTTGGTTAGGCTTATCAGAGTGCCGCTACTACTAATCATTTTCATTAATGGATTTTCCCCTTAGACCACAGTCCCATTCCTTACATTCTGGATTGCAGAGAACTTGTGACGGACACATCAAAGGCCGAGTACTGATAGGATGTCTGATTGCAGTCCGGAAGGAGGTGGCGAGGTTCGCGGGAGACCTTGAGACCAAGATTTCGAAAGGCACGAAAGAGGAGGTCCGTCCTGGACACGGGGTCTGACGTTGATGAGCGCCACCACCATAAGAACTTCAAATAGAAGAAGAAGGAGGAGGAGAAGAAGAAGGCGAAAGAAAAAGGAAGAGGAGGAAAAGAAGAAGAAGAAGAAGAAGAGACGAGAACCCTTGGTCCCGTCCTCAGTTCGATCTCTCCACGCTTCTCATCGCTAAAGGAGAGTCATAGTTGATCATCTCAGTAATAATAAGCTGAGAAGAAGTAAGGAGGAGGAGGTGAGCCACCAATCACAAAGTCGTCACCAGCAAGTACAAGCGCCGCGGGCGAGGCAAGCAAGCGACGGGTCCAGCTGCTCATCAAGAGGAATGCGCTTCGATTTCTATATCTGAAGGTTATTTACTTCATGAGCCGCAAGAGAGAAGATTCTTTTGTAGAGGTGTAAAAAAGCCATGGCCAAGCGTGACCATATTAAAAAAATAGAAAGCGTCGAAGATGATGGAGAGTGAAGAGATGAGCCCAAGGGACAAAGGAAGAGAGGTACAGGACAAGGGACATGACGAAAGAGATATTAGAGTTAGGCACAGACAACGACATACTTATAGAGAGAGGATGAGGAGAGAGAGTGATGGGCTGAAAGTACTGAAGAAGTGCATCGCGCTTAAGGTGCCAGGGACATCTTTATTTACATCTTCTCCTTTTCCGCTCTTTCGCTTCGCCACTTGTCGACAGGAGGAGGATGGAAGTAAAGGCGGATTACCCAGCAGGGGAGAGGCAAGAGAAGAAGGGGAAAGCCGGAAAAGGCGCCGAGGAAGACGAACAGATGCGGAAGAAGAGGATTGAATCTACACCGACATCATTTAGCTAACCCTTCCCAGAGCCAAGAGGCCCAAGGCGGCGAGGTGGAGGAGATGCGGAGACTGCCGGACCTTTTGCTACCAGTCAACAGGAGAGGCAGAGAACTGAGAAAGAGACTGATTGTGGAAAAGGAGGACGTAGAACTACTGAGGGTAGCCGTAGGTGTAGTGCGCTGTAGAGAGTCGTAGAGCAACTACCCCACATTTTCTCAAGCTTCTGGCTGTTCTCGCATGCCATCTTCAGGACTTCATCTCTCTCTTGTCCTTCCAGACCCCTTCCTTATGCAGCAGTCTATGCCGGCTATCAAGGTCATTTGTCTGAGAAAGTGAAACTGAAGAAATATGAGGTCCTTTGTAAGGCTGTCGGACTGCAGTTTTTTGTTCCGCTAGTAGTTTGGGAATCCTTTGGGTGCTATTCCTCTGGATCAGCTGAAACCTTCATTCTCTTGTTGCTTGTCCTTCTTGCGAGGGCTGAGCTCGTTGGTGACGACATGGCTGCTACTGGTGGTTCACCTCCCCCACCTCCTCCTTCTTCTCCGATCATCTTTACTGAGGAGGTCAACTATGAATCTTCTTTACTGATGATGAGCATGGATGTAACATTTCCTTCTTTTCAGCGATACGTTGGGAATGTTTCCATCACTCCAAAGGTCACGTCCGTTATCAGAGTGGGAGTCCACACTCGCCACTCTTGATGGCTTGTCTTTGCACGTTTAGCTGATAGTGGTAGTCTAGATCTTGCATGTTCTACATAGCGATGGGATGTGCGGCTGCCCGCGCTCACAGCACGCTTAAGCTGTAATCACTTCACATTTGCCAGACGATCTGCACTTCAGTTTATGGCGCTAGAGTGTTCCTTCTCAGGCTTCTTCTGTGCCTACAATTAGCGTACTAGAGAGACGAGTCTCGGGAAGCATCATTCCGAGAGGCTCTAAATGCTACATTCCTCCTTTATTTCAGCTCTAGTCAAACTAATGACCATCAAAGAAAATCCGCACCTTTTGGGTAGACCGGATTACTTCTCAATGCTCGTCAGTCCAGTGGTAATAAGGTGACGAAATAAATGTGCGTACCTTGTAGGGCAAACAGTGATCATAGGCACCTTCCGAATCTTCTGAGTCTGTCCACCTGACCTGTCCAGGCAGGCGCACCAAGAGCAGAAGAGTAGTTGATGTTGCACCCAGAAATGAAGAAAGAAGAGTGTCCAATGTCCAACGTTGGTTACTTCTACAGTGGGGAAAAAGAAGGGTTGTCACAAGTACAAGTAATACTAATGCGTGAGAAAAAATGCTCTACTGGAACTGTAACTGAGCTACCACTACCGTATGATACTCCCGTGCAACTACAAGGGCTCTGGACTAATAGAGGTACTTAAATATCTCTGCTTCCTTATCCAAATAGTTCGGTAGCCAGAGAGATAAGGCTTACCGTACTTTTCGTTTGACATACTTGTCGTCCGTCCGTGTGATCGTTGGCAGACAGGGGATCAGGAGCGTGTCAGTAGCGGATGAGGGGAATGCACTTCGGAGGTACCGAGAGAGGAAGAGGCCGCAACGCCCCTGCTGCCGTCAGAACGTGCGAGCCACAGGCAGTAGAAGGCCTACAGGGGCGTTGCGGCCTCCACCCCGATCATAGAGACTCTTCTTTCAGACGGCTGACAGATCACTGCACTCTTCTTGCCCCGTAAGGTTATGCGACAAAAGTTCACAGTTCGTTGTCGCTAAGGCGATCGCCCAGTTTCTTTGCATGTAGACGACTATGGATCCACACGAGGCTCCTGGTCATGCGCAGCCTTAGTTAGACCGCAGGAGAAAGGCGTCCGGGTTTGGAGAAGGGAAAGCTGTAATAGTCTTGCAGAGGCAAAGAAGGATGAAAACAATGAGCCGTAGACTACCTTCGACGGTAGCTTGCCAACCCTTCTGGTCAGCTGTAACACGCCGCACACAAGGGAAAATTAGGACTTGTTGTCTCTTCACCTTGGTTCTTCTGTTTCTGTTAGTGACAGAGTACTGCTTCCTCCCGGAAATATCTCTAGCGCGTTCTTTACTATGCACTCCGAGCCAATCAGAGGACGAGGACTGTCCAACCCCCATTAGACGGAGTCCCGCTCCTTTCTCAGGTTACTGGTGGGGCAGCACATTTTCGCTACTGGCCTTACCGGTAGCCAACGCCGCTTTTAGTGGCTGGAATCCTTCAGGTCAGTACAGCGCCTAACATTCATCCTTGGTAGGACGGAGAAAGGCATCTTCTTGCACTTGATCGCACCGTCTAACCTTCTGATATGCAGCAGGGGATGGTCGCGATTTGGAAGAGGCAAACCTGATTCCATTAGCAAACTGAATGCTGCGTACAAAGACACTTCGCAATACAGTGCCAGCAATGCTCAGCTTGCCCATTTAAACGCGATACTTTGCACTGAGAGATTATGCTACCTCTCAGGAGCCAGCCGTCGGATCTGCACGCGCGTGGTACCTGTCTCGTCAGCAAACGGTAAGTGCTCTTCTTCTTAAAGCTCTTAACGGCTAGAGAGGACTGACCTAGAGATCTTTGGCTCACCCTCGATTCGCGTCCGTCAATGTTCAATCCTCCCTGCAAGCAGACGAGAACTCCAAAGCGCCCAACTTTCCCCCTGCCCAATTAGAGCCAACTATTCAGCCAACTCCTTAAGCCAGCTTCTCAGCCAACTCCACAGACAACTCTGCAGACAACTTCTGAACGAACTCCACAGCCAAGTCCTCAAATTCTTTTGAACCATCTCCACAGCCAACTCCACAGCCAACTCCGCAGCCAACTACTGATCCAACTCCGCAGCCAACTACTGAGCCAACTTCGCATGCCAACTTCACAGCCAACTTCTGAACCAAGCCCACAGCCAACTCCGCAGTTAGCTACTGAGCCAACTCCGCAGCCAACTTCTCAGCCGACTCCTCAGCAAATCTCGCAGCCAACTCCGCAGCCAACTTCTCAACCACCTCCACAGCCAACTCCGCAGCCAACTACTGAGCCAGTCCCCCAGCCAAGTCTGCAGCCAACTCTGCAGCCAGCTCAGCCAACCCCGCTGCCAACTTCTCAGCCCGCCTTACAGCAGGCTCCCCCTCCACCCGATGCGAATCAAACGTGGAGGATGGTACCTGACACTGCTCACTGAAGAATCTTTTATTTCGCCCTCCCACGCGTCGCCAGCCCAAGCTCCACAAGTAGATCCTGGACAATACACCTTGGCGTCACTGCTGCCCTCTCAGGGCAATGACTCCGGACTCTCATTGTGGGGCCAGTTCAGCCAGCCCGTCAGTGCCCAGCAACCACTCTTCCGGTCCTATGGTGGCCATAGAATTTGGACGTACCTTTCCTTCAACAGCCAGAATAAGCAGTTCCTTGAGAGCGCTGCCACCGTGAATCTATTTCTCGCCTCCAAGAGCGGCTTCGCGGCCTTCATGCTCGTGCGCTTTACTTCCAGTACGCCTGCTTTTGATGAACATTTATTCAGCGTTGGCACCAGCGGCCCTGATAGGACCTGGAATTGGAGTCTCGCCCTCCGACGGTATGGGAACTTTAGTCACCTCGCCTCTGACTCTGATAATCAGAACCCGCGATCTCTCTGTCTCATCGATGAACCTGGTGCTATCGTTCCCAATCAATGGACAGTCTTTACTCTCAGATATTCAAGTGTAACATCAAGGGCCGAGATTAGAGGGATGGTCTCAGTCTGGGATATTCCAGCCGTCGCACAGCGTTCACTGACTTGTCTAACGGTTTCTTTCAATCTCAGTGCCAGTCAGCCGGTAGATACTTCTCTAAGCTCTTCAACAGAGGCGAGGCAACTGTCTCCATCCTACCGCCGTTCTACTCTTCTGCTGCCGTCCAACTATCCGCTTCCGCCTTGGCGCAATCTAATCAGGTGAACCGTAGTGCCTTTGTCTCTTGGGAAAGACTGAGCAGCATTTCCAGTGCATCAGCTCCTGTCTTCTATAGCAATGGCGGGTATCTCAACGGCCGTTATGTCTCGTTCGATCGCTCTCTCTCATTCTCTACTCAGTAGCTCACGCATCTTTTCTATCGGCGCCTTGGGGTTCAGCGTCGTAGCCTTGCTCCGACTCTCAGCGACGCCTGGCGCCACTGAGCGTATAGTTCAGCTGAGTGCCGCTGAGAAGATTACTATTGAAAATTTATCGCTGACTCGCTATTCTGTCTCCGATGCCCTTGCGTTCACGACCCATGAAAGTGCTCGAGTTACCACCTTGCCTGGCATTGTCATCTAGAATAAATGGGCTGTTTTCGCTATTCGCTGCTTTGGAGGACCCAGTGAAGCCCTAGAGATAGTCTAGAATGGCGTAAGTGTTGGCCTCTCTTCCTCTTTATGGGCGGCGCGGGCGGCGCAGCGAGTGTACGGCACCTTTTTTGTCGGCCGAGCCACTGATAGCCCTATAGGACATGCTTTAATGGACATCGGGTCTCTCCATTTCTTTGACTTTGTCCTCAGCAACAGTCAGCTGGCGGCCATCACCGCCAACCTCTCCTTGGGTTTAAACGTCACAGCTGCCTGCAACCTCTGCCGCTGGCGCTGGGCCTGCAACGCTCCTCCAATCACTTGGTTCCCCTGCTCGATGCTGGCGTCCACGCTCCTTGACGAGGGCTTTGTGAATGCTTTTAGCGTTAGAAGAGTGGTCAATAGCTTTGGCTCAAGCCCTGGAACTGCACCAAGATATATTATTAAAAGTCGTGGACTGTCAGATAGGCCTTACATATCTTTTGCACCTGTTCAATTCCTCTTCACTGGATCCATGACCACCTACCCTGAGAGTCACCGTCTGACGATCCTGGTGCTGATGCGATTCGTTAGTGCCACGATCGAGGACGAGCGGATACGCTCAGGATTCTTGAAATCAGCAGTATATCTCAGCAGAAACGGCATCGCCCTCCTCCGTCAGGGCACCTCCAATCATCTCGTTTTCCAGGCATAGAGTGCTGCAGAAACTTATTTTCCGCGTGGTTAGTGCCGCTGGCGCCACGGAAGAAGGCGTTTGGGCTGTCTATGAATTCCGCTTCTCAGCCTCAGCCGTCGAGCGGAAGTGCTGAAGAATGACCAGAGCGTTGGAAGCGTTGAAGCTCTCCTCACCAACAGAGCCGTCAGCTTCTGGTGGATCCCCGGACAGCCTTCCGTTGCTGTGCAAAGTAGTGCCCAGGTGGACATTACGACTTTCTACATGTTTGATTTTAGCCTTAGCGACAGCCAGCTGGTCCAGGTCTCCAACAACCTCACAGCCAACCTTCCAATCAACGCCTCTCGTGTGGTTCCTGCGCCACCAGGCAGTGTCACGGTCCTTCCTTTCACACCTGCGTCGCTGTATCTACAAGCCTCGCAGCTCAGCCAGACCAATGATTCTGCAGTGATGAAATGGGGCAACGCTGGCTCTGCCTCAACGGCCGGCACTGCGCCTCGCTTCCGGTCTGTGGGCGTGCTGATTGGACCCTTTGTCTCCTTCACTCGGACGGCTAAGCAGCGATTGTCTGCATCCTCATCAAGAGACCGGAATGTCACTGGGCTGCCTCTCAGCGGTGGGCTAACCATTGTGGCACTATTTATTGCGCTTCCAGGTAGCACGGCAGGAAACTCTGAGACCATCTTTGATGCTGGCACGACTACTACCGCGTCCCCTGATAGCCTGACCTTTCGACGCAGTGGCAGCACCAGCGCGCTGCAGTTCATTCTGTATAACGGGGCCTGTAAGACCAGCGCTTTAGCTATTGTCCAGAATGAATGGGCAACCTTCGCGGCGCGGTACCATTGCACCAGTGGGCAGACGAGAGTTTATAAAAATGGTGTGAGTCTGGCAACGTAACCGCTTCGGCTTCTCGGAGAGACCGAAGTTTGTCCACCTGGCACATTGGTCAGTCAACAACGTCTTGGAATGAAGCATCCTTTGACCTCTCTGCCTTGGTTTTCTTTGACTTTGCGCTGGCAGACGCTCAGCTGGCGCAGGCGACCTCCAACCTGACCTCAAAGCTGTCTGTCGTACCGCCTGCCCGGCCCATCGCCTAGGAGCCACTCTTGTTATTTGAGTCTTACCATGGCTGAAGATGGAGATGCAAGTGATGGACGGAGGGGCTGCGGCGGTGGCGACCCTATATTATTTTATCCTTAAGGCTACAATAATAGCAGAGAGCTTCGGTCTGGTCCTTGTCCTACTCTTGGCGGTGGCTCATCATCTTTCTTAGGCAATAGAAAGCTCAGGCCGTCAAGCGGTCACCCGTAGCTGCCTTGAAAGGAGGATCTTCAAGCCTTTTTTCTCTCCTTGACATTGTCATTAAGCCAGCGTCATCTTCGACTGTCAGTTCTGCCTTGACGAAAGAGCTAAGGGGAGCCAGTATCTTGCCTTCAGCCTGAGCATCTGCGCCTCCTTCGAGGTCTTCTCTTCCTCCTTGTCATACGAGGTTCATTTGCTGGCTGCTGCCGCTGCCTGTCACGTAGTTATAGCGCCGATAATCTATCTATGTGTCTCCATCACTTCCCTGCTCACCTAGTTGCATCATCACCACCATCAACGCTACTCCTTCTAATCATTCCTGAAGCGGGAAGGACGCCATGGCAGCAGACGTGGGCCTGAGAACCGAGGACCTGGGTAAAGAACGGACATTACTTCTTCTGTCCTCCGTCTAATTATTACGAGCTGACACCCACGGTGACAGGGAGAGGAGCTTCTTGCACAGCAGCAGCCAAGCTCTGTCCATAATTGGTAGCAGGAAGTGACTGTAAGACACCGGTGACGGCTCAATCTGGCCTTCTGCAGATTGGGAGACCGGAGGTGGGCCTCTGGCTCCGACCTGTGCTTCCTAAGCTATTATATCTTTTTCTTCATAGACGATACGACGCTTTTCTACCATGACGCTCTACATATAAAGATCTACATACCCTAACTCCTGCGACCGAGAGCGGTAAGTGCCAGTAGTAGTAGCAGTGGCGTCCAATGGCACTACTGGCCCACGCCCGGCAGAACAGTGGCGCGTTGTCGTTGGGGATTTCGAGGGAATATGTCGCTAAGCTCAGGAAGCTTCGAAAGTGAGACCATTCAGCTCCACATTTGGCCGCTGTCCCATGGCAAGTCCAAGGTTGCTATGTCGATCTCCCATCGCCGTCAGTTTATTAGGGAGAAGCAAGTGCTCAAGCCTGGTTGCTCAGAGTTCCAACCTTAGCCCATCCTTTTTCTCTTTCTTCCCTCCTACTGAGAGAGCACGTTAAGACCTTCATTATCACCTACAAGACTCTAATTTGACCGCTCTTATGCGTGTCTCTTAGTAATCTGCCTCCGACCGTAGTCTTTCTACTGCCGCTGAATTCAGTCCGATGGTTAGTGCCAGCACTGTGTTGCGTCTAACCAATGGAGAAGTCTGGTGTGGCCTGGTAGGAGGTCTTAGGTTAGGTGTCGCCTTTGTTAGCGCCCATGGATAGATGAATCTGTGCAGCCCAGAGCTCGGCGTGGTCGGGGCCGTTCAGCTAGACGGTGTGGTGCATGCTTTCTTCACCGAAGAAGAAGCCAACGCCTCACGCATGATCTTAGTTAGCCGGCAGCCCGTCCGCGTCCTGTGTTGCTCGCTGCCTTCTTGTTTGACATGGGGGCTAGTGTCGGTCCCTGCTGCCTCTTCTTCATAGACCATCCCCTCCACGTCCGAGCGCCTATCCCTCTTCGTTTGGTAGCATCTTATATGGTCTGGACGAAAAGTCGGCACCAAAAGATGATGCAGCGCACTTCTCACTCGGCAGACTGATAAGAACACCATCTCTTTCGTCATTACACCCTGGAGATCATTGGGACCGAGAGGGAAAGGAACGACAAGAGGGCAAGAAAAAACTACAGAGGAGATGTACAGCCCCGCAGGGCTGAGTAAGCCTAAGAATCATAGTAGGTCCCATTCAGAGCTATCGTCAAGAAGCACAGCTGTCAGACTTGAAGTCTTTGGCTAACGCCGACGCTGTCATGAGAGGGCACTAGCCTGAAGTATGGACGGAGAGTTTGCTGTCAAGGAGGCAGGCAGCGAGTAGCTATTGAATTGACAGGAAAATTAGATACTATATTGAAATCTTAGCTGGGATTATTAGGGGCAGGCAATTGCCTGGCCTCCTCGCGCTCTGTAAAAACAAATGTAAGACATATCTATACCGATGGACGGCATTGGTTCACCTCCTTCGACGACAGGGCTCTACATGCAGCCAATTAAAGAGAACTGTGAACTCTGAGGAGCAGAGTTCCTACCACCTGCTCATCAACATCCATATATTAGACAGCAGATCCACCCGCAAGAAGGTGGTCGCGGGTTTGGTGTTGGAGCAGGAGGTGGTGGAGTGCGTGAGGGAGTGCGTGAGGGAGTGGGTGAGGGAGTGGGGGAGGGAGTAGGCCGAGGAACAGGATTGACTCTCGGCGTGGGACTTGGGGTAGGCACTGAAGGTTGGGGAGACTGTCCAGGGCACTTGACTGCATTGGAGGGGTCAAAGCCCGCCTTCTTGGCAGCCACACACACGTTTACAAGCCCCTTGCCATAATAATCGTCACGACCAGGAGTACCGAGGTCCATAGCCGTCTCTTCTAGCGCCTTGCGGACGTCCACATTGGTCCATCCGCGACTTAAGCCATAACTCCAAACAATGGCTGCAGCGCCCGAAACGTGAGGTACGGCCATCGAAGTCCCCGTCATGACGATGAAAGAACCATCAGGCCCATAACTTCCAACACCCTCACCTGGAGCAACAATGTCCACTTCATTGTTCCACTGAGAGCGACTGGACACTTTCCTGTTGGCATTGACCGAGCCCACTGACAACACACTGGGATAGGAGGCAGGATATAGGAATGTTGAGTTTCCAGCATTGCCTGCAGCTGCGATAACTAGTACTCCACGGTCGGCAAGGCTCTTGTATGCTGCAGCTTCCGTTTCTGAAAATCGCGGCCCGCCGACACTCATGTTTATGATGAGTTTTGCGTTGCCTGTCTCTTGCCTGCAGGTGTTCGCAGCAGCTAATATGTCCGACATCCAGTATCGGGAACAAGTGTTCGGAGAGTTGTTGGGAATCTTTACAACGTAGAGGTGGATGCCTGGAGCTACTGCGATGCGGGGGTTTTGCCGAGCAGCGCCAATGGTTCCAGCCACATGAGTACCATGTGGATCACAAGTTTCGTCAAAGTTCCGATATCCAGCGATAGAAGAGCCTTGGAAAGCAGGAATCTTGGCGGCTACCCCTGAGTCAGGGACGCAGATCACCAGTTCCTCTCTTTTAACTCCAGGCCTAACTGGGGTCTGCAGTGCTCCAATTAAGGACAAGCCGTACAAAGAGTTCTGGATCACCGCATTAATATTGTTGGTGGAGGGAGGGGGCGAGTTCATTCCGTTGCGTCGAATGTCAAAAGGAATGAGAGTCCGTACGACGTCCTCCTCAACCTTAGCGAACAGCTGACTTGCCCGGAGTCTCTTGAGCGCCGCTTCTGTCCTGACTTCAATCGCTTTGGCTCCAATACTTCGAAGGTTATGCAGCGGCTTGATATCTCGGTCGTCGTCCAGGAAGCGACTCACATTGAGGGCATCGAAATGTCCTATTCTGGGGTAGATGACGAACCGCGTAGATGGAAGAGTGTCTGCAGCGGCTTGGACGCCCGCATTACGGAGGTGTCCATCTAGAGATAGGGCTAAGGCTATTAGGGTATATAAGCTCAGCCTCATCTTCTTTTATAGCCTTGAAGTATGGGGTAGCAGTCCTTGTTCACAGCCGTGTTTGTGGCGAACGGATAGTCTGACTAACCCCTGGCGCACTAGGATAGCAGCAGGACGTGTGGGTGTCCTGAGCTTGTGACCAATATAAAGAAATTTGGATTGTGACCGTCGAAGAGCCGCCGCAGCTTTCGTCCTTTGGTTGGCGTTGCCTGTTGCGTGCCATTGGCATTAGCTAGCTCAAGGTTACCAGCAAGAGTACTACTTCAATCAGTAGACTTTGTCTCGGAGAGCTGCTCATCATTCACAAGTTGGAGTTAAACTAGACAACACGAGTGCTGATGCAGTAGAATTGTTAGGAATAATTGAAAAGCTTCTCCATCCCGAAAAGGGAAGCAGAAATGTCGGGCAAAAGACGTGCAGGGAAATGAGAAGTGCCAGAAGAGCAGAAGTTTACATTAGCAAGAAAGAAAAGCCAGGAAGATGTGGAACTACCACGTATCCTTCGCAAGGCGTATGGTGGATCGTACTTACAATGCATTTGGCAATGGTTTCTTGTCAATGACCCTGGTCCTCTGAGCTGCTCTTTCTGATGCGTTCACACTACTCAACAGCCTTACACTTCTTTCTGCTGTACACAGAGACCGTCAGAAGTGCAGAAAGGGGAGAAGTGCAGGGAGAAGGAAAAGCCAGAAAGAGCTGGAACTACGGCGCATCCTTCGTCAATTATAACGTAAGAAGGTGGGTTGTAGAACTATAGTGCATTTGGCCATGCTTGATCCATGGCCCTGGTGCTCCGGAGTTATCCTTTCTGAAGCACTCACTCACTACTCAACTCAAACAGAGTCTTTACACTCCGCTGTACATGGAAAACCTCTCACAAGTGCTGAAGCGACTACGCTCGACAAAAATTTTGGAGCTACTGGCTGTCGCTTATTACCCTTGGATGCTCTAGGAATAATCGAGCGAACTTTCTTCTTCTTATCCTGGTAGAGCACCCAGCCCACCCTTACTACTCGCTTCCATCTTTTGATTGATCGAAGAGTGCAGTCAACATTCGAGGAGTGTATGATAAGTGTAAGAAGAGCAACAATATTGGGAAGACGAAGAGATGTGCGGGCCAACGAGAAGTGCATGGGAAGACGAGAAGTGCAGGGGAGAAAGAGAAGGCCAAAACGAGCTGGAACTACTGTGCATCCTTCATCAGTTGCGCTATGGTGAGTCGTACTGTGCAGTTTGCTACGGCTTCATTGTCAATGGCCCTAGTCCTCTGAGATATCCTTTCCGATGCAGTCAGACACTAGAACTACTCAAGAGAATTGCACTACTGCCGTTCAGTGAGACCTTGACAAGTGCGCTCGCCGAAATTTTGGAGCTTCTCGCTGTCCCTTATAAACCACTGGATGCTATAGGAATAATCAACGGGGACCCTTCTTCTTATCCTGGTAGAACACCAGTCCGACCCTTAATACTACTATCACTACTAACAGAAAAAAATGCATAACAGAGGAAGATGAGAAATGCATGAGAAGACGAGATGTGCAGGAAGGAAGAAAAGTCACAACGATCTGGAACTACTTGGATCCTTCATCAGCTGTGCTATGGTGGGTCGATTTGTGCATTTTGTTACTGCTTCTTTGTCAATGGCCCTAGTCCTCCGAGCTATCCTTTCTGGTGCAGTCACACAGGATGGCTACGAGACCTTGACAAGTGCGCTCGCGAAAATTTATGAGCTGCCAGCTGCCGCTTAGTACCAGGGGAAACTATAAGAATAATCTACGGGGACTTTCTTATTCTGCTAGAGCACCAGGCCCAGCCTCACTGCTAGACAGTTTCTCTGCTTCAAACTTTTGGTTGGACGACAAGTGTAGTCAACCTTCGGGAGTGTCTAGGTATTATTTTGAAAGTGGAATTAGGGTTATCATCTTCTTCTTTTATGGCTGTAGGGGTGGTGAGGCCTCCAGTGAGGTTATTACATTGCCACCACCACCTTCACCTTGGGGAGGCAACAGAAGTGCTAGCAAGAGGATGTACCACCAATTTGTTTAGTTAGAAGAACTACCTTTGAGATTCTATTATTATTGCCGCCCACGGCCCAGCACTTCGCTGTTATTTCATCTTACTCCTGTTCTACCGTGCTTGTAGTTCTACTGGCGTCTCATGATCGAGTGGTGGATGGAACAACTACGGTTCTGCTACCTTTTACTCGGCTACTATTATGTTAGAGACCAAGGAGAAGAAAGGCTGATTGATTATTAGTGCGTCGGACGCTGTCCCCACTACGCCTCGACAAGCAATCACCGGCAAAAAAACGTCGAAGCGGTTGCTTCCGATGAGACGCAGGCTGTTGCAGCAAAGTTGGAAGTGTTCCTCATCGTCGAGCAGGAAGACCCCTCACTCTTCATGACGTGGTGGAAGGAGACGACATGGCAGCCCAGATCAGTGGCAGTAGTCTTGGTCTCTTCCACTTTTTGTTCTCTATCATTATTATCAAGACAGGAACGGAAGGAATATAGTTCATTCTTCCTCAGCAACAATCGAGAGGGAGAAGGGGTAGAAAAGGTACTCGAACGAACATTCATCGCGCTTGTTGACCAGACAGCTAGAAAGAGAAGAAGAGTGAGTGCAACTTTTATTTCACCCATCGTAAAGAGCGTAAAGCCACCATCGTTATCAAAGGCGGCATCAATGTCAGTCTTATTAGCTCAATTTAGGAGTTAAGGCCACGATGCAAGCCATTAGCAGGATATTAGCTTGTCTTACGTGATTCCTCCATAGTTAGCTCAAAGTATCCCGCTAACCTCGTCACCTTCTTCCGAACTCCAATCAGAAGCCTGGAGATTTGGTGGCTCGTGGCTTCTCAACTTCCTATCATACACGGCCTTTGATGTGTCCGCAGGAACCCACGCCGTTTGTCTGAGAACGCGAACTTAATTGACGTACAAGGGTCCTTAGTCAAGCTGTGGGGCTGCAGGTAGTGCCGGTAGTTTGGGAGTCTTTCGGTGGAGCTATGCCGGTCCTGGACTGTCTGGTGGACCAACTTGTGAAGCCTCAGTGTGATCCTCTGCTCTTGATGCTTCTCGCCATCAGGTCATTGGTCTCGCCTCCTGGCGATGGCTTTACGCCTTCATACCAGAGTCGCTTTGGCCATTCATAAAGAAAATTGCGCTTTAGATTCTGAAGCACATTCCTCTCACAGCAGTTGAACCCTTTTTCTCTTGCTTGCCTAGCTGAGCATGATGATGATGGTCTCGGTTGCTGCAGCTTCACCCCTCCTCCTCCTTCTTCCCTATCGTTAATACAGAGGCAGTCAGCCAGGATTCGTTCCTTTATGATAAGGAGTGTGGCAAGGATAGAAGTGATGAAGAGGAGACCAAGGCCTTGTAGCTCTTATTGTCTCTTCTTCTTCCTCTCTTTTTCTCGTTCTTCTCCGTTTCTTCTTGTTCTCTTGCTTTTTCTTTGAGCAATAGTTATCGCTATCGGCAAAATAGATGATAATGGTGGGAGAGAACGTGTTGAAGAAGAGTCCAGGACTATGTACTTCTTGTCTCTTCTTCTTCTTCTTTTTCTTCCCGTACTTCTTGTTATAGGTAACTTTGCTCCTCTAGCAGTACTAGTAGCTAACTAAAACAAAAAGACCAAAACCAGAGAAGGAAAGATAAGAACCCGACAAGGAAGAAGAAAAAACACTAGACGGCACTACTAACAGAGAAGCCCTCCAGCAGCAGCTCCAGGAAGCTGACCCAGGACCGCCGTCTCGATCTGCTGCACTGGCTGAGGTAGTCTATGGAAAACCATCTACAGCATTACATCGTTGGAGGAGGACCGAGATCCCTCTGTAGGTGGTGGCTGTAAGCGTAGAAAGAGGGAGACCCACAACACTCCCGCACCTGTCATCAGAGATGGCCCTAATAAGCCATTCTTTCAGCAGCGTGGAATGAACTTCTCCGTGGCTCCACATACGGACTCCCACGCCAAGGGACGAAAACCGTAGGCTTGCTCTGCGCACTCCTCAGCGTAGGGGGAAAGTTCCTCCTATGCGCATGCTTCGCGACGTACCCTGTCTGAGACTGAGCCGCTGTGCATGGCGTTATGTGTTAGAGGATTGCAGCGTGTCAGACACTGTAGTTGTTGAACCCTTTTCTTCCAAGAGGATCTCTATGGCAAGGAATACTCTTCTTTCTTGATTCCTTGTCCTACTTTCTTTCTTCATCAGTTTCTCTAAGAATTAACTCTTACTTCAAACATTTTTCTCTTTCCGACTTTACTTCTTCCCTTCCTTCTGACCACCAATTTATTGCCGATTCATCACTTTTCTGATACCACGGATCCCTTGGTGACCATCATTCAATGATCTCTGACACTCTCTGTGCTCTCTCTTCCTCAGAGTGTTGTTTCTTCTCTCTCTGTTTTCACATCTCATGCATATCAACTTCATAGCTTTGCATACTTTAAGCTTTATAGTACTTAGGGACTTCTCGTCTATCAAACTCGCCTCGAGCTCATAATCTTCATGCCTCTCATTCTTCCTGCTATAAGGAAAGAAGAGCTTCCAACCAACTCTGCCATCTCTTCAGTAGTAACGTCGAAGAGCTACTTGTACTATTTACTTATTTGTTACTATTTATATTGACCACTCTTAGAAAGAACTGCTACTACTTTTTATTGACCACTTTTAGAAAGCTCTTACTACTAGAAAGCATTAAAGAGTACTACTACAAATCTCTATACTACCCTACTATTTATAAAAATAAACGTATTAGCTCTTGTTATTCTAAAGGTCTTATTAAGGTCTATACTAAAACCTCTGGACTGCGGCTCCTCTCCTCCATCGTCGGATCTGCTGCAGTTGTTGCTAACTGCTGCTACTAGTTCTACTGTTATTATTAGTTGTAGAGTTACGACTCGTACCTGTCACTCTTCCATTTCGGTAACCACCGTTTGGGTGGTAGGGGTGAGGAGTTCTAGGCTTCTTGTACGTACAAGTTCTCAGTAGTTCTCAGTAACCATGTACGGAGGGAATAATAGAAGGATTACATTGAGCTCAGTCCTCCCCCAGGTGAAGCACCTGGTGTGTCAGGGTTGCACCTGGATCCTGAGATCTTCTCGCAGTGATGACATAGGACTATTCCTTCTGTTTTTCTCTCAATGATGGTCGCCTTCTTTCTCTTCTTCACTCTTCTTCCTTGGCAGCAGCAGCAGCAAGAGATGCTGCTGATGATGATGGATGATGCACTCCTTCTCCTCTGTCCTCCTTCCTCCGCCCGTCATCGCTGAAGCCCCGCCCGTCGCTGGCCCACCACCCGTCCCACCCCGCTTTCTTGCGGCTGCTTTGCTTCATTGTCTTGCTCCTGTGCCAGCAGGAAGAAGGCCTCTGTGCGGTGGAGCGAGGCTGAAGCTGATTCTTAGGTTCTGGCATCGTCTCTGTTTGCTGCGTGATAGCGGACACCCTCGTCGATTGGGTTTGCCTGTCGTTCTTCCTTCTTCCTCCATCATCGTGGTAGGTGGCCTCTTCTGTTGTCTCCCTCCCTTGATTGTTGTCTCGATGTCACATCATCAGTGTTGAGGAGGGCCGCCAGGAGCAGGATAACCTATGTGGGTACTACTTCTTGGTAGATGGTAGTAGTGACATCATCTCTTAACTGCTGCTTCGGGACCATCACAATCTAAACTGTTCGTGGCATTGACCTAAGTGTTCAAGGACAGAGCCCAGAGTTAGGGTCAACACTGGAAGGGAAAGAAGAGGAAGAGAACGAAAAAAAGTCCTCTGTTCTTCTCTTCTTTCTCTTGTCGCACCCAAGTCTTACAAGTCGAAGGGCCGGCCAAAGAGGTTCATCTTCCCACCCGTCCGCCGCTGCCAGTGGACGACAAATGGTCTTCTCTCGTGTGCTAAACGTCATTAACTCGTTACTACTGTCGCTATCTCCGTCAGCAACGTCCTCCTCCCCATCAACTTGCTCTTCCTCTGCTTTCCCTAGCTCAAGCACCATGCCGAAGAAGCTTAGCGCTCTGGAGTTCTATGGCAATTATTATGGCCACACCGTTGAACACTTAGAAGTCGTTCTCTCTCATTTTGGAAGGGAAAGTGACGAGCAGCAGAAGAGTTGTCTTGAAAGAGGAACTGCTAGACGTGAGGACGGCGCCCGAGACTCCAATCGTTCCATCATCTTTTTGGTCGGAGACTCATCGTTGGACAACAAGCACTGGCTCTTTCCCGGGTATATGAAGACAGGGGAAAGGGTGATGTTTGACTCAAGCTTCACGGCTGACGCTCCTGCCCAATATAAAGAAGTTTTGCAGCCCGCAAGGGCAGTGAAGGTGCATTAACTGGAATAAGAAAGATAGGACTCTGTTGGTTCATCCGTGAAAGTTTCTCTTCGTGCTCTCGTTGTCTGTCATCATCATCAAAGCCGTGTTGCCTATCGCAACCGCTTTAATGCGCCATTGCTCCTCTGCGCCTTGCCTTCGTTGTACCAGACCTCTCTCTTCAAATGACCTATTGGCCTACGGCCACGATAGAGCAGCTGTAAGGCTGGCTCTAGCCGCACGCTTTCTTCTGGGTTTCTTCCTCTACACCATGCTCTTGCCCATTAACTCCAATAGTACCCACTCACGCTCCACTCTCTCGTCTGCAGGACGTTGCTTACTGGTTGAACGCCATGTCCGCGGAGACGCCTGGCATTGCAGTCATCAATGCCGCCGTGGAAGAGTCAACACTTGCTGATCGTTCTGTCTCTCTTCTAGATCAGGATGAGGTCGTCCGTGCCTCTCTACGGAAGGACGATATCCTCATTGTCTCTATCGGAGGAAACGACATTGCTCTTCGTCCCTCTCCTGCCACCCGTCGTAATCTCGGGCTCCTAATGCAGTCTCCTCTCTCCTTGATAGAGACAGGAGATGCTCCGGGGCTGAATTACTTCACAACGATGTTCCACAAGGACATCGAGAGATATCTCACTCGTCTCACGGACCAACAGAAGCCCAAAGCGATTCTTGTCTGTATGATATACTATCCTGACGAGAAGGGAAGAGGAAGCTGGGCTGACGCGTCCCTCTCTCTCCTGGATTACGAGGACCATCCTCAAAAGCTCCAGCTTATTATTAGAAAAGTCTTTGAGCTTGGGACAAGCCGCGTGAGATTAGAGGGAACAAGCGTGCTTCCTGTCCCTCTCTATGAAGTGCTGGATGGTAAAGATCCTGGGGACTATGTAGCTCGTGTGGAGCCGAGCGTTGAAGGAGGAAGGAAGATGGCGGAGCTCTTTCTGAGGTACATCAAGCAAGGAGAAGAGATGCGCAAGGCAGAAGAGAAAGCGAGAGAGTCTTAAGCACCCAATGTTTGTTCTTGTTCCTAACTCTCCGAGTGGGACTGTCCTGTTACATCTAGCCCTTATTTCTTGAGAGGCGAAGAGAGAGAAAGGCACCCCAACGTGCAGTAGGGATTAGAGGCAGCAGAAGGAAGAGATGGGGATGGAGAGAGAGAGAGACTACCTTCCCATCAAGGCGATGGCTAAGAAGGATATCAAAACAAATGCATTAACTGTACCAAAATAAGGAAATATGACTACTTCCCGCGCTGTCTTTTCTCCTGGTTCCGCATCCTCTTTAACGTCTCAGATCACTGAGATAGCGGAAAGCCACAAAAATCTTGCTCTCTAGCTCTTCTCCCCTCTCATTCTGGAGGTGGAACTTGCGCGCCTTTCTTCGCCTTAGCACGCCTTCGACCACTTCCTTCGTCATTGCAACCTCCAATCCTTCCTGCACATCTCGAGAGAGGGGAGCTTCCTCGACTGTTTGTGCAAGAGGTGGACGCGTCTCTCCTTCTCCTGCAGGAGCGTCTTGCTCTTGGTTGGACTCTAACATAGCGCCGCTCTCTCCTTGCTCCCACTTTCGGTTCCGCTCTTCATTTGTCTCACTCTCGTTTTGTCTCTCCTCTTCCGGGCCTGAAGCAGCAGCCTTCTTTTCCTGGTCACTCTCTTCACCCGTCTTCTCCTCCTCTTCTGGTGGGTTGTTCTCTTCCTCATCCTCATCCTCGCTGTCATTTTCCGTAGACTTTGACGAGGTTCGGAGCTTGTCTTCTCTCTCCCTTCGTTGCTGTACAACTGTTTCTACGAGGTTCCTGCGCTCTATCTGGGAGGCGAAGTCTGCTTTCTTCTTCTTGTCCTTCTTAGTCGCGTGTATTTTGCTCACTGCCAGCGCGGCGGCGCGGTGGTCCTCCTTATCAGCTAAAGCAGAGATAGAGCATTCACGAAACTCTTCAAAGATCTCTTGCAAGGGCTTCGTAATCTGTCCCAATAGGACCTATAGGAGACGGCAGCAGCAGAACAGAATGGATCGTCAGTGCCATATTAACAGAGGTAGAGACATAGCAGAGCCAAACGAAGGCGAGCAACATGGACGATCTGTTATCTTTTGAAAAACGAGAGGAGAAGGCGGCGGGCCACGTATAGAATGGAAAAGGCCAAGACGAAAGTCAATGAGGTGGCCCTACCTTAGGCTGCAGCGGTCTTTCATCGTAGACCTTGATCATCACTTCTGCCTTGGCAGAACGGATGTCAAAGGTAACAGCCTCATTCCACTCAGGAGACTTGCTCCGGATCTTCCTTGTTTTGAAGGTCTCAACCGTCCTCCACTTCTCTTCCTCGAGCTGATGAGGAGCAGGCTCCCGTAGGAAGAGACGAATCCTCGCGTGCGGTGCGGTAGAGGATGGAGAGAGGGCCACAGCTTTCCATAAGACGACCTCCAACTTTGTGATGACGTTCGTCTCTGAAAGAGGTTTCAAGGCTTGTTGCTCTCCAACAAGAGCACGGGAGGGCCGGCGAGGTCCCTAAATAGAGAGAGGAAGAGAGAACATCAAATGCAAGGAAGGAGGTGGAGCAGAGGTCATTGCCTGAACAGGCTCCTCCACTAGCTCGGCAGGATTTGCTTTTCAAACAGACGTTTTCTCGATCTCTGTTGGTATCCCTCTCTTCTCCTATCTTCCTGCTTCCTCTGCAAGTTCCGTACGCCTTCATACCTCGTGACGCGTATCATCCATGAGATGAATCGTGCTATCGACAGACTTAGCCACTTTCTCTCCAGCGCCAAGAATGCCTACGAATGGACTAGCAGCAAAGGTAACTAGGCCCTTGGCTGTGCCCTTGATCGCTCCTTTGGCGCCTTCTTGCTTCATGCCTTGCAGCGGCTGTTCAACCAACTTGCGAGCGCCATAACGGATCGACTTGGCGAATACCTGCATGGAAGGAATAGAGTTGCAGATTAGGGTCCCCCATCCAAGACAACATCTTGTCCGTAGATAGGCGTTTAGATATCCTGCTTGCTAAGAGTATAGAGGCATCCAGAGCTTGCACAGAGTCAGAAGGTGTCCGCTTACCTCGCCACCTTGCTTGAAGCCCTGGCCCAAGTGCTTGGGCTCCTCTGGTCCTTCTTGGTTCTCGAAGTAGGTCACACGCTTGACGGCATCTCCTAGTCCGTTTGTTGCTTTGCCAATGGCGACGGAAGGGGCTCCTATTATAGTCTGGAGGAGGATCTTTGCCCCTTCTCCCTTCTTGTCACTCTTGCCAGTAATTTCCCGGCCCGTTTGCCGGACAAAGCGTTTAAAGCCAGAGGCCACCTGTGTGACGAACAACAACGGAGAAAGAATAATGAACAAGGGTATCAACGACAGGAAGGCGCTTAGATGCGGGAGGAGGATGACATAGAGACATTGGAAAGGAGCAGAATGGCGTCCCCGCCGGCAGGGGTACTCTCAGAGAGGTGCTGATGCCCAAGTAGGGCAAACATCGCGGAAGGGCTCTGGCGCAGGGGCGGCAAATACTCAGCATTATGATAGGAGACAAAGACTTACATCATGGACAAATCCCATAGGATCTCCCAGGAGCTCCACACTGCCAACAACCTTATACCATTGTCCCAGAAGCTGGTAGATAAACTTCCACGCCAGATCCATACCAAGGCCATCCGGAGAGAAGAAACGGGAGCGGTACGCAATGTCTCTGAAGTGGAAGGACGGCGTGATATGTGCGATGCCACCGATCATGTTTGCTATGGTTGCTGGCAGGAACTGCTGCAAAGCTGCAAACCAAGAAATGGGGAAGGCAGGATAGGTTAAGCTTGACAAAAGGCATCAAAGCATAAACGAAATGCTTGTAGGGGAGCCCGAAGCACACAGCGGAAGAGTGGAAGAGAGAGATCAGTTCACCAGAGAGCTCATCCCGGTCCCAGGGACGTAACGAGTGCGTCTTTCGACCAGAGTGAGTGGATTATTGTTGCACACTTACCAGACTCATTGTTCTCAGGGTCAGAGAGGAAGACGAGATCGAAGTCAAAGGCTTTAAGGAAGAGTGCGTTGATGTACAGCTGCCTTCGGCTCACTTGAGGATCAGCCTTCACTGCCTTTCGCATGGCGAACTCACGACAGGTAGATTGCCCTGGATGACCAGAGAGATTGAGCGTCATAGACGTGAGACGTAGCAGAGGGAGGTTAAAAGTGTCCTTTTGGAACCACTAGGCTACACGCCCAGACTTCTCCTTAACAAACTCATAAAAGTAACCGCAGGAAGGAGCACACCCGTGCGAGAGAGCGGGAGGACTAAAAAAAAAAGCCGCAGGACGGTTTACCTTCTAGAGCCGCCTGCTGTGGGCTCTTCTGTGGCACAATCCTCATAAAGATGTTGGCCACTGTCAGCAGATAGTCCGCGTTGACCTGGCAGAGCATGTTGCCCAACCCAACATTCAATTGCTTGAGGAGGAAGATATCTGCCCGGAGAGACAGAGTGATAAAGAATGACGGAAGCGCGAAGAGTGGCAAGGAGAGGAAGGTAAGGTTTTAGATGGGGTGTGTGTGAGAGAGAGAGAGACAGGAGGTAGACACGGACCTGTGCTTGGGTCTGTGTCCAGCTTTAACGTAAGGAAAGGTTTCTCCCCTTTCTCTGGCGTCCAGTTCTCTTGACGGTCAGACCTAAACCCACTATCCTTGGGCACAAACACCAGCGGATACTGACTGCCTTCCGTCATATCATCTGATCAGAGAAAGAAAAGTAGAGGAAATGATCAGTAGCAACCCTTGGGACAGACAGAGAGACAGACGGACAAGGAGTAGGAGACAAACGCAGAAGAGGCAGCTTGTCCAGCGGAAAGGACAATACACGAAAAGAGAGAAAAGCCGAACAGAGGCAGGAGAGAAGTAAACGAGCTATTGAAAGCATACAGAGCACAGCTGCAAAGAGAACGCGAACGCGTCTGCCCCTAAAGCGGGATAGAGGAGTAAAACCCCGGGAACTGAGCCAATATCCCTACCAATCTCCATGTGATGCAGACTGAGCTCCACCTTCCTCGACTTGGGCGGCGACTGGATGGCCAAATCCTCAAGATAAACAGTGAGAAGCTCTCTGGGGCGAGAGTCAATGATGTTCACGGTCACTCCCAAGAGGCGGACATCGACAGCCACGTAGGACAGAAAACTGCCGATTGGGTTGTTAGACGTCATGAGTAGAAGAGGAGGAAAGCGACTAGAGTAACAACCAAAGTACAAAGCCAGGATCATCCGTCCTTAAGGAAGAGTCCGAAAGAAAGAGAAAAGGAAAGAGAGGAGACACAGGCTCCGTCGCTTAATAATCCTCAGACATAGGAAAGAAGGCAAAAAGAGGGATAAACACTTACCCTTCACCTTTCCGGGCGAGGTCATAGTGTGTGATAGGCGCATCCCTAAAGCAGAGCACGCGAGTGTTGTTCTCCACGTAGATCTCCGCATAGACATGGGTCATCCCATCTAAGAGCCAAGAGAGATGATGAAAAGAGACAGAGCGAGAGGGGGTGAGAGACAGAGTAATGTTTGAGAGAACCAGAGCAAGAAGTACGAAAGACTGTGCGAACCGAGGAAACGCTTCCGCCTTGGAAAGGGCGAAAGTCACTATCAAGAGCGTGCACAAGAAGCGGGCTTTGCATTCATTCCCCCTTACCGTCAGGAGAGAAGACTGGCAGGGTCTTGATCTCAGACAGCTTGACCCTAAAGCGCTGCTTCCCGACCTTGACCTCAAGCTCAAGATCCTCATTTCCCCCGCTTCCCTGGCTCTCCCAGGCCCAGGAAGCCCATCGGAGGGGCTCGAGCGAGACAGAAGTTGCTCCTTCCAGTCCGGCTTGATGGTAAGTGATGGAGTGCTTCGTGCTCCTGAGAGATAAAAATAAGAGAGAAGGAGATGATCCATCGTCAGGTATACGTGGGCTTAGGCTACATTTCCCTCTTCACTTAGTCTCTCTAAACTCCTTACTTATTGTCAATCCGGAACGGGGGCTTCTCGGTTACATCCTCAATGACGATGTAGGAGGTTGGACCCTGCATCGAGACGGACAGAGAGAAAAGAGGACCGTCGCCCTGCACGCCCTGAGACCATAGGAAGATATCCCGGTCCTCGTCTACTGGCAGAAGCTCCGACCAGCCAGCATTAGCAGAGGCATCTGTAAGAATAAACAGCAATATGATGCAGAGTTCAGTTAGCAAGAACCCCAGACAAGGTTGAAAATATTGACCGTGGTATCTCTTGGGAGAGCCAGAGACGTGGAGCTCTTACCTGACGGTGAGCTGCTGATATCCTTCAGTCTAATGCCCTTCTTTTTGTCCTCCTTGCCATAAAACTGATAGAGAATGGCGCTTTCCCCTGCCTTTACTTCCAGCAGCTCCACGTTACGCCTCGTCTTCTCTCTTTCGTCCATAAAATCGACTGTTGCTCCCTTGCGGCCGATGTTCAGCGGTGCAATCTTCAGGAGCTGCTTGGTGTTATTCTGCAAAACGTATCGTGGATGCAATGTGACGATCTTTGTCCGTAGATACTGCGCCGGAGCGACTTGAACTTCGTATGCCAAGGTGTAGGAGCCTTTGTTCTCAATGGTTCCAGGATATCCCACGCTGCATAAAGACAGAGCAAGGTAGGTGAGGACAAAGAAGAAAGAAAGAAGAAGAGAGAGATGGGGCGCCCGCGCCCGAAGACTGAGAGAGAAGAGAGAGAACTTACTTGGTTATGTCCACAGAACTGCTCCAGTCAGGCTTGGGGTCCGCGATCTTCGTTTTTGTCCGTGGGCTAAAGCCTGAGAGCCAGTCATTGTTGTCTCCTTCTTCAGGATCGGTTTCTGGAAGAATTGAGAGCTTCTCTTTGTTGTGATGAGAGGTCATGATGATAGGAACCTGGGGGACAGCCAGCGCGCGCGAGAGAGAGAGAGAGAGAGAGAGAGAGCATGGTGACAGACGCTGACGGTTAGATAGTAGTCTAGAGACACAAGCAGAAGAAGCGGCAACAGCACTGGACTCCAGACCAGTCTTTCAGAAGTAGTAAAGACTCAGAAAAGCCAAAGACAGCAAGAGACGTGCATGTCGTCTCTCTTTTTCCCCTTCTCTCTCTCTTCTCAAAGTCCGCGTTGCGGGAATACCTCGTTATTGTTGAATATCTCCCTATTTTCTCTGTCGCTGGTTTGCAAGCTTGAGGCCTTGTATCGCATTGGCAGATTCGTCTTGTTGAACAGCCAGAACGAGGCAGAAGCCACTAGTTGAGGAGTGTGGCCCTCGTACCACGTGGGCACCAGCTGGAACTCGATCGACGGCGGGAAAGAGATCTAAGGCGAAGAAGAGGGTCAGCGCAGTAGGGCAGGTCCTGGATATAGGCTAATCTAACATGGGACAACCGAAGAAGAGAGAGGAAGGAGTAAAAACGACAGCTGCAAGAAGAGAGAGGCCATAAAAGAGGAGGAAAAGAAAGAGGTCCATACCGACAACTTTGTGGAACAGAAGCTCTTCTCTCCTCTGCTGAAGAGCGGGATCCAAATATCCTTGGACCAGTCCGTAAACTTCTCTTCCACCCGCGTGGGGTGCAGTCTTTCCTTTTCTTCTTCGTCTCCTTGTCCGTCCCGCGTCTCCTCTTCATCCTTAGACTTTCCAGAGACGAAGTTGTTCATCAATCTGACCCGTAGCCAAGCGTCCTTGCTCATGGTCAGCCCCGAAATCTGTTGCTTTTGTCCCGAGTCCACCATGCCTTTCCGCGCATTAACTCCCGTCACAGCATCAAAGAGCTCGTCCAAACGTCCCTTTCCACCGCGTTTGTCTCCTCCTCTACTTCGCCTCCTTGATCGTCCTCCTTCGGATGCTTCGTCTCCTCCTCCTCCTCCGCCTGAAGTCATGGAAGAGAGAGTATCGCTCGCTCTTAGGTCTCCTCCGCCAGCGCCTGAGGCTGTGGAAGGGTTGGTGTCCGCGGAGGCCGCGCTGGCTCTCTCAGAAGATTTCCCGGTCGCCGTCAGACTTCCATCAAGATCTGCAGATGGTCTCAGCCCGCGCTGGCTCTCCGGCTCTGGCTCGTCCTGGCTAAAGTCTGAGAACTCATCATCGTCCTGGACAATCTTATATTCCATTGCCACGGGCAACGTATTCTCAAAGATAAACTGAGGCAAGATGTTGATCTGATAGTCAAAGCAGCTCTCCTGGTTGTTAACGGTATGTCTGGTCATGGTTAGCGGCTGCTCATCTATCCTGTCAGCCAGTGGGAACGTGAAGTTACCGTCCTCATCGGTGACCTTCACCGAGGACGTGGTAGCTGACTCTTGCGCCTTCTTCTTCTCTTTCGCAATCTTCTCTTTCAACGCCTTGTCTTCGTCTTCTGTCGTGGTGCGGAGCTTGAGCTTGTTGCTCCATTCTTTCTCACCTACTTGCCTGATGGCGTAGTAACCCTTGTCAACGAGAGGAAGAGGAATGGCGATGCGATCGCAGCCAGCTACAGAGAGGAAAGGCTCTGTTCCACTCTTTCTCGCAGCTTCGTCAGGTCGGTCCCTTGTCAGCTGTCGTTCTTCGCTATCCTCTTCTTCCTTCTCTTCCCTAAGGCGCCCAACCTTAGATCTCCAGGTCTGAAGATCTTCCCCTGCGGGCCCGACAACTTTCTCGTTCTCATCGTAGAACTGAACCTCAGTGACGGAAGCCATGGCATTGCGGATCTGCAGATTTGATCTCAGAGAAGCGCAGAGGCCGTTGGTGGAGTCGGAGGTGAAGTGAACAGCGATCCGCTTTGGAGACACTGAGGCCAGACAGCGCTGGATATAACCCTGCACCCTTCCATAGTTGTTTCCATCCTTTGCTATTGAAAGCCTGAAGAGCCCGTAAGCTTGGAGGAGAGACGTCTCTGTTGGCGGCTGCTGGGTGTACAGCTTCTTCCCTAGCTCGTACAGCTCTTCCTCTGTCTCTTTCCCAGAGAGAGAGAAGGGCAGCTTTGGGATAAGCTCGTAGATGAGGACGTCCATGTTGTCCAAGCTAATGTTAGAGATGGGCTCGAATCCATCTATCTCCATCCTCATTGTGCGCCTAGCTTGCTTGGTACTTCTCTCGATGGCAGAGACAAAGTGACGGAATGGAATCTCTTTCTTCCGCGGGTCTTCCTCTATCAAGTCTTGGTTTTCCTCTACGTCTGCTCTTCCTTTCTCTTTCTCCAGTTCTTCATCTCTTGACTGCTGCGCAAGCTCAAGAAACCGATCAACTTCTTCCTTCAGTTGCTCCTCTGATAGACCTTTGGCCTTGTAGACGCCAGTAAGGAGGTCGCGGACTTGGTCAACGGAGAGAGAGCCATTCTCGTCCTCGTCTTCTTCTCTAAAAAGTGCGCACAGCTGTTTCTTCCTTGTCCTCTCTTGCTGCTCTTGCATGTCTTCAAGGGTTTCGTCCTAGAAGCCAGTCATACGTTAGCCTTAGACCGCAGCAAGAGGAGAGACTAGTCTGTCTTCATGGTCATCTATCGTCCCTCTCGTGGTGTCTCCCACTTTGGGCATTGTCTCCTCTTCTAAAGTTCCTAACAGACCAGCGTTGTCCTGGGCAGTCATTTCCTCTCCTCTCTCCCTGTGTCTCTTCTGTCTCCGTCGACTTTTCTCTCTTCCCTCTCTTCCTCTCTCCCCATCTTTGGAATTCTCTCTTTTCATTCGTCCTTTCATCATGCAGCGCCTGCGTCTCCCTGTTCTCTCACCTTGATAATACAGGGCTTCCATTGCAGGTGTTCCAGCTCCACCGGAGGGTTGGGCCTTGCGTCAGACTCCTGGGCGATGGACTCTACCACGCACACGACGCGGTAACCAGTTTGGTTGTGCACCTGCAAAAGAGAGTGTGTTTGTTCGTTTGTGTGTGTGAGAGCCAGAGAGAGAGAGAGAGAGAGGGAGAGAGAGAAAGAGAGAAAGGGAGGGGGTAAGGGAAGAGAATGAGCAAAACCATTAGTGAAGAGGCTGTATATCATGCGGAAAAGGCTGTGGCAAGGGACAGGGATGTGAGAGAAGGTGTGGTCGTATGTACAAGATGATGTTCGACCCATGTAGAAGAATGAACGTCGCGTACGGCCTATCACAGAGACAGAGAAAGAGGAGCCAGAGAGAGAGAGAGAGGTTGAGAGGGTGCATACCCAGAATAGCCCTCCAATGTCATTGATGTGTGGCCGCTCTTTCTCCCTTGGCTTCAGCTTGGATGAGAAGGATTCAATGGTCGCCTTCACATGCTGAAGGAAAGAGGAACGACAAGAGGAAGTGAGCCACTCTATGAAAGAACGGTACAATGAATAGGAGAAAGAAGCATGCTACCAACGGAAACATAAGGGCAGCGCAAAGAGACAGAGAGAGAGAGATTAGGAGAGAATAATAACTAGAGAGAGCAAGAGAACAAGAGAGAATAAGAGCTAGAGAGAGCAAGAGAAAGAGCCCAACCTTGAGGAGTGCGTCCGTGCAGTTGATGTTGAAATAATAGCGCGAGAGCAGCTGCAAGTTGAGGTCCGCGTTGGGCTCTTTGTAGAGGGCAAGCTGGCCTGAAGAGTAGGAACAGCACACGTGAGGCAGGGTCAACATAAGGAGGGAACCGTGATAGAGAGAGAGAAGGAAAGAGAAAGGAGAGAGAGAAAGAGGCACAAATTTAAGGAAAGGCCGGTAGATGGACAGTTGGAGGAGCATGGGTGAGACAAGACCGGGAAGAGAGATATATAGAGAAGAGATTGACGGAGCACGATAACCCAAAAAATGAAGGGCAGGGTGAAGGAGAAGAGAGAGGAGAGAGGCGAGGAGAATGGCAAGGATTGTCGCGGGGATACCTCCGTAAGGCTCAATGAAAGGCTCCATGGCTTTAACGCTTGCATTGTAATACTCGCCACGAAGGAAAAAAGAGAGAGAACAAGACACAATATCCTGGAGATGGGAAGAACAAGGAGAACGCCAAGGGGAGAACATTTCGTCAGGTCCGGTCGCTAATGACACCCGCGGGGGAGCGGAAGAGAGAGAGAGAGAACGCACCGAGACAGGTAGCAGCTAAGACTTGTTTTATCAAGCCAAAATGAGTCAGACACACGATCCAAAGAGAGAGAGAAAAGGGGAGAGAGAGCGAAAGAGAAGACAGACGCTTATTCACCCTTTTCCCAAAGTAAACGAGTCTCTTACCTGGGGATAAAAGAGCTGCCCTGGCGCTTTCTGCTGGGTCCTGTCAGGCGTTCCTCCTTCCCAGATAGCGAGACCCACCAGCAGATTAACGCCTTCGACAGAGAATCTCAGGGCAGACTGGCCGGTAGGCAGACGCGGGTCATGGAGAGAGACATCGAGCCCGCCAAACTCTGTCTCTACATCCGTGCGGACAAGCATCGGTCTCCTCTTTCTCTCTCTCTTCTCTTTCTCCCGCTCTCGTTCTTCGTCAGTCAAAGAAGTGGCAGAAAGTTCTAGCACTTTTTCCATAAGCTTCTGCACCTCTGTGACCCCTTCAATAGGAGAAGAGCCTCTTAGAAGCCAGGGAGAGCGGTCTGCTCTGGAGCGGAGAAAGGGAAGAATCAACTTCTTCCAGGCCTTCCGTGCAAAGTCGTGGGAGCGGAAGAGACGGACTAGTTTCTCCTGGATGATCCTGACAAGATCGACAAGGAGAAACAGCGATAGAGCGCCATTAGTTACGGTCTTAATAGCCAGACAGAAGAGGAAGAGGATCTCTAAGAAATAACTTTCAGTGAGAATAAGGCACAGAAAGAATTGTGAGAGATACATTCGCTCTCAAAAGCACACGCAGCTGCAAAACAGAGTCAAGCATTGAAGCTCCATCGATTGCTTTCTTGCCACTTACAATGGGCTCTGTCCATTCAAAGACTGGAGAGTGACCTCGCATTCGCGCTGGTAGATCTCATAAAAAAGTCGAAGGGAGAGCTTTGTGACTTCCTCACTTCCTTCGGGCCCATAGCGCGCTCTGGCGGCACTGTGAAGCTCAAAGAGTCTCTTCTGCATTGCTGCAAGGGAAGCAGCAGGCTTGTCCTCGCAAGAAGCAGGAAGAGAGGCATCGTCAGAAGTCGAAGTGTCTAGTGCCGCCGGACTCTTTCTTTGCGATGACTCCTCGGAAGGCTGTGACAGCGCTGCTTGCACTTCAACGGGCGTTCCTTCTCCAGGGTAAACGGTAGGGAAACGCGTTAGTTGCTCCTGAGTGACTTCGTCTCTTCTCTCTGCTTCCTGTCGGTGCTGCTGCTCGGCCTCAAGCTCTTCTTCTGGGATGTCTGAGGAATCCAGCACAACGCCTGCAGCTTCATCGACGCTCAACAAAATATCTTCACGGAGATCTTCAGATGCCTCGTTACCAGGGTCAAGATCCGCATTGGCGCCTCCTCGGGTATCCGTCCGCGGCCGGCTGCTAGGTCCGATGACGACGGCATTGTTAGGATTATATCCGCGCGACCATAAATCTTCATCCAGAATCTCTACTGGAGCGCGTCCGTAGTAAAAATGGCTGGGATCTGAAAAATCTCCGATCTCTTCCGGACGCTGCTTTGAGATGATCTCTGCATATTTCTCCGCCAGCTCCTTCGTATAGAAGTTGTCCGCGTATTCCTCAGCCACAAGGCGCGCATGGCCCTGATGTTTCTGCTTGTACTGCGTCTCTGAGGGATCCATAAAATGAAGGAACTCCTGGAGAGAGATGTCTCCACTGTTGTCCTCATCGACCACGGAGAAGAACTCGTGCACCATCTCCTCCAATTCTGTGATAACAAGCAGGATAAGACGAAACGGGAGAAGGGGAAGCGGGAGAGAGATAGACAGAGAGAGAAAGAGAAAAGGAGACAAAGCGAGAGAGAGAGAGTGGCAGCGTAGGTGACGTCAAGGTTACGATAAAGTCAGCAACGGGTTTAAAACGATAAGAGAACGAGCACCAAAACGACGGAGAGCGAGACAGAGCGGAACAAGAGAAGGAGAGAAAGCAAAAAGACGCAAAAGAGAGACCTCTCTAGCCACGCAGAAGCCAGAATGTACCTGTTAGCGTGATACTCTTCTTCATCACGCGGAGGAGAAGCTCCTTGATCTCCTCTCGGGTGAGAGAACCCGTCTCATTCTTATCAATGTCTTCGAAGATTTCTCGGAATCGCTTCAGAGACGCTTCTTTCTCTTCCTTCTTGAGCTCTTTCTCTTTCTTCTCTCTCTCTTTCCTTGCCTCTTTCGTGCTCTTTGTGTCCTCCATCGCCGACGAAGCCATACGTTTGCCCATAGCTAACAGCAAGGCCACATCGTCTTTGGAAAAATGTATGGAACAGACTTTGAACTTGGCATAAAGACAGCGCTGAGCCCTTGGAGGCTCGATGAGAATGTCTGAGGGCTCTCTCCCGTCAATATCGGAAGAAGAAGGGTGAGGAAGAAATGTCGGAGCCTGCAGGCTTTCTTTCTCTTCCTTCTCTTCTCCTTCCGCTTCTTTCTTTTCACTGCCTCTCTTCTCCGCCATTCTGCCCCCTGCGTCCACGTCGTGGACACGAGGAAAGCGCTCTTCCTCTTTTGAAGAGAGAGTCTCTTCCTTCTTGTCAAGGTAAGTTTTGAGCGCAGACTCCTCTCTCTTGCTCCCGTCAGAGAGTTTGAATGGAGCTTGGGACTCTTGGGAAGGAGAGGAGGAAGATTGGTGCAGAACAACTGCCTTTCGACCTTCTACTTCTCTCTTCTCCTCTCCCTCGCCGCTTTCTTTCTCTTCGTCTCCTTCTGCCTCCTCATCCAACTTGATTAAATGTGTGTCCAGCACAATGTCAATGTCAGGACCAGGGCCTTGAGGCAAAAGAGTCGGGAAGAGGGAAGACCGTACACACACGTTAGCCTGAATAATTTTAGAGATAGATAGAGAGACAAGCCCAGGGTATCAGAGAGAGAGAGAGAGTGAGAGAGAGAGAGAGAGAGATGCGGAAGACGTTTCGTACCTGATAGCTCGAGCAAGCTCCTATTGGTTTCGGGCTTTGTAAACTTGATTCCTCTCTCTTCCGCCTCAATAGAACAAGGTTCCAGCGTCACCTCGTCAAGCTGAAGAGAGATCTTCTCTCTCTCTTGACTGCTCTCTATCTCAAAGAAGAGGGAAGATGACAGGCCGATGGTGTGGCTCTTCTTGACACTAGAGGGGGCAGAATGAGAACAGAAGACGTGAGCAAAATCAAAAAGCAAGATCGTGACAGGCGACGAGGAAAGGCAAACAAAAAGAAGAACTGCGACGGTCTGTACCTCTTCCGGCGGCCTCGTAGCTCTTCTTCTTCTCTCTCTCTCTCCTCTTTCTTTCTCTCTTTTCCTGTTTCCCCGTTTCTCTCTCTATCTCTCTTCTCACCTGTAGTCGAGGGCCGCGACAACCTCCACGCCGGTGATGGCCAGTCCGACCATCACAGCGGAGAGATCAATCACATTCTTGGGAATCAGAGAAAAAAGCAGAACCGGACTGTATGGCTGGACATCGTCCCTAACATAAACTATAGGATCCGGATGCCGCCGAAGATTTTCTGGCGGCTTTCTGGGCTCGAACTCCTTTGGAAGAGTGTACAGCGCGCCTATGAGGTCCTGCGCCGCCTCCATCACGGGCTCAACATTGGCAATGATTGAGAAATCCTGGAGCTCAAGAGAGCACTCCGCTATTCCATTGGCGAGGATGCGCGAGTTGAGGACGAGCATCTTCGAGCATTCTGGGTTCTTATCCATCAGACTCTTGAAGACGTTGGCGGAGGACTCTCGGCTGGGGTGAGACAAGGGGATGAGACACAGAGGATAGCGGAATTAGAGTGAGAGAGAGAGAGAGAGAGAGAGAGGGACAGAGGAGAGACAGCATCTTGGAAGGTATAAAAAGAGAGAGGAGGAGAGGAAGAAGAGGAAGCGCTTACTCATCCGTGAGCCTCAGTCTCTCCAATTCCATCGTCAGTCCGACCCAAGGCGTTTCTCCCTCCATGTCATACAGTCCAACAGCGCCTCCAATTCCAAGGCCCTCTATGGACAAAGTTAGCAGCTTTCTCTCTCTTTGTGCTCTCTCCTTCGTCTTCTCCTTTAAGACAGAGACAGAGAGGGAGTGCAGCTGGAAGTCCAGAGTCACGCAGCGGACGAAGAGATTCGAGTCTTCAAACTCCTTGAGCGAGTGGTCATACCACCTTCCACGCCAAGAAAAGCGAAAGAGAGAGAGAGAGAGAAAGGGAGAGTAAGAGAGAGAGAAAGAAAGGAAAGAGAATGTGAATGAACAGAGCAAGTTAGTCAACACAACCCACGAAGCTACACAGAGAGAGAGTGGGAGGGAGAGCGAGAAGGAAAGACAGAGAGAGAGACAAACCCAGATAGAAAGAGAGAGAGAGAGAGAGAGAGAGAGACCCACCCGACGGTCTTGCTGACAAGTGTCATAAGGTCCGCTTCTAGAGATGCCTCTGATGGCGCATCTTTCACCTTCTCTCCCCCCGAGGGCACATTGAACCGTCGCGCCATCGCTCTTCCTCGAAGTATTTCCTTGATCTCCATCTTCTTCTCCAACTCTGAGAGCTGCTTCTGAGTACGGACACGGAGAGAACGAGCAAGAGGGCCCTCGCCTTCTAGAATAGCAAAGCTGAAAGGAAGAAAGCGAGAAGTAAGCCAATATATATATAGGACTCACCAGACTACCTGCTCCATCTCTCTCTCTCTCTCTCTCATTCTCTCTCTCTCTTCGTTCCCGCGCTCTCTGCCTCTCTGTACCCTGGTCTTGCTCAATTTTTCTGTACCGGCAGGACTTTCTTGTTCCTCTCCTCTTACGTCTCCTTGTTCGTATGCCTCTATTTCTCCCTCTATATATAACAAACAGCGGTCCCTCTCTCCCGACTGAATCTCTCTCTCTCATCTCTCTTTCTCTTCTGCCCACTTTCTCCCTTCTAGATGTACATTGAATCCGTCTCCGGACCATGGCTACGTACCACTCTCGATAAGCTCGGAACTCTTCTGGTCTCAGCTGCATGAGAGACACTTCATCTGCCGCCTGGGCATGTGCCTTTCAAACGGAGACGAAAGAGAGTGAGCAGCAATCTCAGCAGCTATCTTTGGTATATAACCTTGCTGCCTCTCCAGTCTCTCTTTCTCTCTCTCTCTCTCTTCTTCTCTCTCTGATGTCCGTACCTGCCAGTTTAGGAAATATTGCATGTGATCCCAGACGCCGAAGAGTCCTCTCAAAGTGTCAGGCTGAAGAGTGAGCGGGACATTTTTTATAGAGAGAGAAACCTTCACCAGCTTCAAAATTGGAGGAGAGAGACCGACAAGGAAATGCTGCGGACGCAGAAGACCCTGGAAGACGGGAGGCATCTCCACTCTTAGGTCCAACCGCATTGGCCGCAGAGCGTAAAAGTGTCTCTCCACTTTCTCCCTCTCTCTCTCGTTCTCCAGATCAATGGCTCGGTTCTCATAGTCAACCAAAATGACCGCAAGATCCTAAGGAATAGACGTAACACACAGGGTTGAGTACAAAAGAAAACGGCGATCATCGTTCTCCTATGCAGCCTTTCTCTCTCTCCTTTCTCATTTTCTCTCTCTTGCTCCTCTGTCTGTCTCTTTCTTCTCTCGATCTCCCTTTGTTAAACGTGCTTAGATTTGCCTTCCTGCAAATGCCTTTCCCATCGTGCCGACTTTGCTTCTTTTGCTCTCTCTCTCTCTCT
>FLMG01004179.1:0-14372 GCA_900088475.1 Hyphochytrium catenoides
ACTCGTTCGGTCAGCCCTCAGCAGTGACTAGAAGAAACAGTACGTCCAGATAATAGAGATGCGCAGATCGGGGATGGGGGCTAGTGCTTTATAGTTAAGAGGTAGGAGGCAATGGCATCATTTACCTTGCTATAGGTCTCCCACTCCCCTCCAGTCATTTTGATATCTTTCAGCCGCTTTTGAAGAGCTTCTTCTGCCATCTTCCTGGCTCTTTCCTTCGCTTCCTCTGAGACTTGATCCTTGTAAGCCTACAGGAGGTGTTAGGAGATCATGATTGAGCGGGGAAAGAGAGTCAGTTCATACGATGTTCTTCAGCCCGCGGTTTCCTGCGTAGTGAAGCGAAGAGCTAGGCTAGTATTGGCCACCCTTGGGGGAAGGGAGCCCGAACACTCTAGTACCTGTGATACTTGGTGGACCTTGTGTCCCTTGTCCAGCCTGTACGGGCCTCCTCGACCGCCAAGGCCTGGGAACACAAAGTGAAAAAGAGAGCAAAGACATCAGCAGCGGCGGCTGGGCTGCCTTCTTCACGCGCTTCTGACAGATCCCATCTATCTAACCTGCGGTGTCAGAACCTCCCGTCCCTCCTGCCCAGGTGTTCCCTCCAACGTGCGGCTCGTTCTTTTCGTCCTCTTTGCCATGCTTCGGAGCATCCAGTCCCGTGCGGGGAATGGATGATGAAGACGCACCATCTCCTTTGGCGATGAGAGTAGGCAAGGGTGGTGTGAGTCAAATAGTTCAGGTAAAGACTCTTTGGAGAGGTAAAAGCGACTATCTCGTACCAAGGATCTTACAGGGTAAAGCCCACACAGAGGACAAGATGAACACCAGAAGACAAGATGAACACCTCCCGAGAAGGAGAAGTTTGTATGAATCCGCTTAAGAGTTGCTGGAGAAGGGGCAAGGAGCCAACCCGCTAGCGGAGAATGTGCTCTGTCTCGTACCTGAAAAAGTAAGACTCAAGCTGTCTTCACTACGTGCCAGCCCAAACATCTCACGCCAGGTCGCCAGTTCCGTATCCAGCGCAGCAGAATCCAGCTACGGTATACACGGTTGCGAGAGGCCGGTCACTTCTTTATCTCAACTGGCGCAGCCTACCCTATCTCGTCTTTTAAGCGGACTCTGTCCTCCGCACTGTCCTTCCGACGCGATCCACCGACTAAGCGCTACGAAAAGCCTCACCTGCCAGAAAGAGAGTAGTCCATTCTCTTGCAGAGTGACCAAAGAGCCGTCATTCAGCTCTGCGACACCCACGAGTGCATCAGTCGGCCTGCGTGACAAGAGTTATACTTTGATCTAACTGTGTGATCGGCGTTTTGCAAGGTCAACTTTTACGCCGGTAATGAGTTGAAGTCTCAGTAGGATGATCTGCCTCCCTCTTTCGTAGTGTCTCTCCTTCTGTAAAAATACGAGTGCATTCTCTTCTTCAACCCTTTCCCACTGGAGAGCCAGGTTGCTATGCGTGCAGGGACTTCTCCAGTTCCGCCAACCCCCATTAGTTCCTGTGGACGTACCGGCTCCCTTTTCTATAGCGGGAAGTATCACCATCCTCTCCAGTGACGCTGGGTAAGGGAATCTCTCGTTTTGTTCTCTCAGCGGGAGAAATAACCTCAAGACGGTATCTATCCGCACGTAGCTTGCCTTGCTGACCCCTGTGCTTGTCATCTTGCGTCTTTTCAGTTTCTCTCTTTCCCACGGGCAAGGCACAGGCATTAACGAGGAAAGGCGTCTCTTCAAGGTTTCTTGACAGCAGGAGTCTCTCGTCGTCTTCCAGGTTCGCCATTGAGCCTGACAGACAGGATTCAGTGGGATAAACAACGCAAGAATTGACGACCCGAAGTGTTTTTTTGTTGAGGCAGAAGTTGATGGAGCAGCAGTCAGTTAGGCAAGCATAAAGATATGCGAGGTTTATAACGCGATCAGTGGACCTTGTCTTCTAGAGAGAAAAATATCCATCCCCTTCCGTCTTGTGTGTTCCCAGTTCTCTGTTGCGCTGCTGGTGCGGCCGACAGGATAGGAAAGGCCCACGGCGAAGTAGGAGGTGGGAAGCGAGAAACATCGTGCCTCGGAGTCCTCTCTAAGGTGGGGAGGAGATAGAACTCTCCCAGATGGCGTTGGCACGACGGAGAGCGCTGTCGACACCACGAGCGAGAGGAGGAGGCGATCACAAAGCAGGAGTAAAAGAGCGAAGGAGAAAATCAAACGGGATCACTTAATCAGCGAGGAGGAAATGCACTGTTGGGAGGGTCAACGAAAGAGCGCACGTGTAAGCGAAGCACTAATGAACAAACAGAAACTTTCAAAGCCTAGCATTTCAGAGGTATGGAGACCCCAAGGGAAGGGAAACTCTATTCCTGAAAGAAAACAGCTCCACAACTTCCAAATAGGTAGCGTGATCACATCAGATAGAGCAATAGCAGCGAGGACGAACCAGAGGGTTGACAGTGAGGCTGCCCGGGAGCTGCTTCAGCTGTCATTGGCGTTAGAAACGCAGTGTGATGGAGGAAGTCCCCTCTATCTCTCTTGTCCCCTTCCCAAGTCATCCAGAAAGACGTGGAGGGATCTGAGGTATGCAGAAGCCTGGTAGACGTTCCGAAGCATTGAGCAAAATAATAAGCATGACATTAGGTAAAACGCAAACTCTCTTCTGATGGATGGGCAGATAGGTTGAAAAGTAACGAAAGACGAGAGCCAGGTGATCATTACCAAGTCTTCTCTGAACCGATCTCTATTCTCTCTAAGTGCATCCCCGAAGGAAGGGAAAAGGTTCGGGCCTCTCCTCTCTGAATATTCAGGATATCGAATGTCCGTCCACCTTCTCTGTACCGAAGTAGGACGTTCTCGTTTGCCTCTGAAATGAGCTGTAGTCTCCAGGGTCCTTTGGCGTCCTCATCGGTCTCTACCCCTAGATATGGTTATAGCACAGAATATTAGGGGACGAAAATTGACGAAAGATGGTCAGCCTTTCGTCAACTTCTGGCCCTGGGGCTGACAGATTGGAGAGACTATACACAGCAGACTTCTAGGAATCGCAAGAAATGAATACCTTCATTCCAAGGAAAGAAGCCTCCGAAGCCTCTTCTCTTCCCTCCGGAGAGACTTCGCAGGTCCAGCGCCTTCGTAACTCCATCACCTGAGCAGAGATTTTGATGAGACGTACCAAAGTATAGTCTACTATATGAAAGGACGGATGACGCGAACGAACAACATGAGAGAATCAGCAGATTAAAGGCAGACCACCTCGAACAGATGACATGAGGGATCTCCGTTAACGGAGTCAAACTCCCACATACTTACAGTTGAGTGGATCGAGTAAAAGGAGAAAGTGTGAGTCCGCAAAATAGAGCGCTAGCTCCTTTCGCTTTTGCAGGGGCAGGCACACCACCTGTGGGGAAGAATACGAAGGGTCGAACTCTATGTAAGAGTGCCGCCTCTCTCCTTGATCCGTCTCCTTCAATGAGATTGAGTGAAGGCCTATATACAGAGAGGGGACCGTGAGCCAAATAAGGGGCAGCGACATCTTCTAATAAAGGACGAATGGCTTGCAGAGTTTCACGACGTAGGCTTAGAAAGGTCACCGAGCAAGAGAGGAGGCTTGAATAGGAGCTTACCCAGAGGGGAGTTCGTCAAAATGTGTAGCGAGTCATCGTCCTTGAGATGAAGCAAAGCGCGGGCTTTCGCCCTGTCTGATCGCAGAGGTAGCGAGAAGGTAGCTGTCTGCTCTGAGAACTCTCTCAAGCGAGACGACTGGATAGAGATTGGAAGAGAGGTGGGTGGATCGAACCACAGCCTAAAGAGTAATGATGTCAGCAAGGATTTGGGAGAATGAGGCAGAAAGGGGAGGGCACAAGGAAGAGGCAACAAGAGGGGACAGAAGTGAGAGGGCAACACGACGAGTAGTAGCTGTAACAAGTGTACAGGGGTGAGCAGACGATGGCCACATCTTCACTCAGAGCACGCAGCATATTCAGACAAAGAGCGCAGTTGATGTGCCAGGGATAGAGCATATCTATTAACTTGTTTAAGAGAGCTTCCTACCGCGTGAACTTGAGGCTCTGTTTCTCTCCCTCGAGGTGAAGGGAAGAAGGGGCCGACGATGAGGAGCTGCTACTTCTACCCTTCTTGCTCCCCCGTGCGCTTATAGCACCCGCGCTACCCCCTCCTTCCCCATCGTCTCCATCTCTTCCCGTCCTCCACGTTACAGCCAGCTCTGGCTCTGGAATTGCCTCCACTTTGGCGAGCTTTACTGTAGGCTTGCTCTGCATATCGAGAGTCGAGAAGCGCAAAGACAAGATAAGGTATAGGGAATCAAGTAGTCTTCCGGTCCGCAAGGCATGGATGGAACCGCTCAGGAACCGTTAAAAGGTCTAACTCTCTCAGGGACGATGAGGCACAAATAGGGTAGCAGTAGAGGTACTCACATGTTCCTCAAAGGAGAGAGGTATCTCGTGCTTATGAAAGACCTCCTCAATTCTCTTGCGGAGCCCAAAGTCAAAGAAGTCAAAGGCCAAAACATTTGACAGAGCCCCCACAACGCCGTCAGCAGGAAAGCTTTGAAGGTGACGGCACACGGCCACCGCCTCCCGAACGGAGAACGGATAGGACAGAGCACCCTCTTCGACCAGTGCACGAAGCTCTGAGACAACGGTACAACCAATACAGGCAACGACACATCCATGTGGTCCACGGCATGCAACGCGAACCCGGGGCAAGGACAGGATTGAAGATCAGTGGAGTAGGAAAGAAGACGTCCCAGCCAAGAAAGACATCACTGAGGGAGACGGCCACGAATGGTAGAGAACGTGCAAAGCAGACTATCGGAAAAGGGCAAAGAAGGCAACGATGACATGGGCTATGAAGTGATGCGCCAGAGGTATTTGACGGAGGGAAGAGACGAGCGGGAGCAGTGGGCGCAAGATAGAACGGGATCTGGGTGCGTGGAAAGAAAGAAAAATTACCTCTGAAGGCGTCGCAGATCTTATCTATGAGCTTTTGTTTCACATCTGGGGCATAACTTCGTAACAACTGTCTTTCACTCTCTCTGTCGGGATTGTCTATTGTGTGGCTGCAGAAGATGTCTCCGATCTCACGGAAGAAGTTATTTCCCAGAAAAGGAAAGCCTATTTAGCAAAACGATTGAGATGAGAAGACACCCTATCAACTTCGGGTAGTGTAGAAGAAAGGGGCAAAGTGCGAGACGACAGGCACCCGATGCTAGAATCAACTTGTTTGCGCCGCATTTCCATACGACAGGAAGCTAGCAATGGGGTGAGCTACTAGAGCAGTTGAACAAAATGCTTGCCAAAAGTAGTGGATGTCGGAAGGCACCATTATACCTGGTCGGTTGGCGAGTACTATCATTTTGAAGTTCGGATGTATGAGTATTCGCTGGGACTGGTCATCCAGAGGTTCGTGCGCGGCTCGGGAAGGGTGAAGGATGCGCCTGAATATTACGTTAAGCCCAGTTGCTTCTTTAAGTAGTCTCTTTCCAGTTTGGTCTCACTGTTCCGTCACTTTTCCAGTGCTGTAACTACGTCTCTTTCCTATTTTACTGCTACGTCTCTTTCCTATTCAGTTGCCACGACTCATGCGTTAATTGACTCACCTTCCGTCGCCAAGAAGCATCTCTCCGTCCTCTACCAAGCTCTTTAGCACACAAACAACCTCCAATGGAGCTTTATCTGGACATGGAACGGATAAGAAATCAGCGCTCACCTTGTTCCACCTGGCATTAGACCTTATTCTCACTCCAAAACGCCCCCTCTTTGGGTCCTCAATGAAAAGAGGCTTCTATCCCTACCCATCATACTACGACTCGGGACAGCCTCGGTCCTCATCGTTCCCTGCAGTAGACAATTGTACGCCCCCTTCACGGTATGCATAAAACGCCATCCTTTCCCCAAACCCAGTCCGTAGAGTGCCCTGTACTTCTCAGCCCAAGGCCGTTTCTCTCTAGATACGTGTCAACTGTAAGGCTAGATTTCCTTTACCTGCTTCATCTACCACAAGAGTCCTGCCCTCGCTGACAGCTCTAACCAGAGGGGAGTCCTCCCAGCTGATCCTCCCATCCTTTAGGTTCGGGACTAAGGTCAAGCTCTGAAGGGTCGTATCACTAGGAGTATTCCAGTCCACAAGCAAAATGGGTGGGAGACAGTAAGGGACTGCTTTCTGAACAAAAAGGACTAGCTACGTCCGTCTGAGTATGAAATGACAGGCGAAGAAGAAGAGAAGAACTGCAGGCAGCCCTGGAATACCAGGAAAGACTAAAGCTGAATATCGCCCACATGCGACCCGTTTTACCCTGCAAGACAATTCCAAATGCTGCGTAATGTTTATAAATCTCTTCTCGCTTTCGCCCGTTCCTCCACCTGTGGTTCCGTAGTCTTACCGATGCAGCTGAATATACTCTCTCTCGGCCTTGAGAAGAGCGAGTAGCCTGTCTGCAAGCTTATTCTTGCCCACACCCTGGTTCCCGATCAAGAGTAAATGCCTTTCCCCAGAGTTCAGATCTTGCAGCATAGACCTGCCCAAAAAGGTGTAGACCGGTACTGTTTAGATACAGCATCCGAGGCAAAATATTGGCCAACATGCTTCTTAAACAAGACAAGAGTACACGTGCAAAGAAAGAATGGGTTGGAGTAAGCATCGGTTGTAAGGAAAGTTGGTGCCCAAGCAATCTCCAGGGCAGAGCGAGCAAGGAGAGGTGGAGCGCCTGACCTTAAGATGCTTATGTGTTGTGGGATATCAAAAAACACAGGGTCTGGTACTAGCTCTGGTCTCGTAGGAGTCTCTAAAGGACGAGTAACTCCACCAATGTCCAGGATGCCATCCGCCACCGACACCGAGAAGGGGTCGCGAGCTAAGTGTGTGCAGGTTCGTGACACAGAGGAATTAGAAATGAGGCGGTGTGTTCGGCATTGCTAAAGACAGATGAGACTGCTCAAATAGGAGGTGAGGACACGGCAGGGTGAAAGGAATAACTCTAGGTGAGAGGCTGCAATAATAGCGGCTGATAGGACGTCACGGCCACTTATCTCTCTAGCCCAGAGAGTACTTAACCTCCTCGTTGTTCCGAAGCAGGCTTTACTTCTCACCTACTGTATCCTTTTTCTTCCTTAGTGTCTGTACTGGTACACCAGCTCTCTCTAAAAGGTTGCGGAGAGCGATTTGGGAGGAAGATGGTAGGAAGCGGCTCATCATGGCGTCTCCCACAAGGTTTGGAAGCTCAGGGAGAGCTGCCTCTGGGTAGGCAGAGAGATGCCGGCATATCCTTAAAAGCTGACGAGGAGAGAGAGGAGTGAGCCCTTCTCCGGCGCTACTTTGTGAGCGAATGTTCTGTGGCACCCTTTTGTGACCTTTCTGTGCTTGCTCCTCACCTGTAGCCAGAATGACGTTTCAGAATAAAGGTGCAGGGAACATTTAGAGAGCCGAACAGGTGAGAGGACGGATCTCTTAGAGGGACAGAAAGCACTATGGCAAAAGTGTTGACTAAACTGGTAGGCGCAACGAATCCACACTAGGTCCACTACGTAAGGGACAAGGCAGAGTGACTGCTCGATTAGGGGTTGGAAGAAGAGTGACTCACCAAGAGCTTCATACACATTCATCACCACCTTTCGAACGTTCTCTGGAATACGAGGGAACAGTTTAGCCACCATCTCTTCTGCGGCTTCCCTTCTTAGAGGTGGGAGATAGTGGAATGAGAAGAGAGCCAAGGTCTCGGACGTTAGCCAACGGCTATCGGCAGCAGGAGGATTGGCCAGCGCGATAATCCTGAATGACGGATGGACCGGATAGGCCTGTCGAGCGGTTAGCGATATAAACGGGTAAGTTAAGGGGCCCAAGGGCTTGTCACCTTGGCCTTATGAGTGCAAGCTTTCGTCGTTTCGATCTAATGAATCGGCAGCACGGTGAAGCAAGGGCGAGAAGGACAGCCATCCACGGCATAAAGGAGGATGGGAGAAAGTACTTGTTAGCCAGACCCTAGGACAAATAACGTGTAGCAAATTGAAACGAGAAGAACGGAACCGCATTAGAAGTCGGTAAATAGCTCCCTCACCTCTCCGGTTTCCAACGTCATCTGCTGGTGTTGGTCGTACGGCCGAAGGGTGGATCCATCATAGAGGTCTAATTCTCGTTCCTGAACCAGCCTCTGGAGGACAGATAGGGTGTCAGGGGAGAGACGGTGAATTCCATCTAGCACCACGATTTTCCCCTCTTTTGCTGCTGTAACGAGAGGACTGTCCTCCCATCTGTATAGCGGATTAGAGCGAAGACAAAAGGGATAAGATCTCATGACAGGGGAACATTGCACTTATGGGCATCTGAGAAACAAGGGAGAAACGCAGCTAATCAGAGCCAACATAAATAAAGAATAAGAGGCAAGCAGCAAGTCCTAGGCCCGTGAGCGTCATCGGTTTGCGCTAGATGGAGGAGCAAATGGCACAGGAAAGAGACAAACGTGATGGACACAACAGACAAGATTAGAGTCGTCTGCTAAGAGGAGAAGGGAGAAGGTAGATAAGGAGAGGGAAGACCTACATAGTATCACCCTTTTCGTTGGTGCTTCTTCTCTGTAACAAGTCCCTTGCTGTCATATCCTTATACAACGGGAACAGTTCCAGAGCATATCCAAGGCGAGTAGCAAACTCTCGAGCCAAAAGCGATTTGCCACTCCCTTTCCCTCCCACTAGACAGAAGTCACGACCAACTGCGTGATCCTGGGGTCGAAATATGAAGAGAGATAAGAGCGTTTATAACCGGTCCATAAACACGGAAACCCTTGGGAAGCCAGGGCTGCTGGAGCCAGTAAGATATGCACGCAGAGAGAGGAGATGGAGCACAGGAAGGAGAGACAAGTACGACAGCCCTTAGGACGGACGGCAGACGAGCGGGAGCTACCAAGAGACGCGGCGAGCTAATTGACAATATTGAGCCCGTCCCGACTCCGGACAAGAGATGCAAAGCAGCGAGCTATCGGAAAGATAACGCAGACAGCCAAACTGAGAGGAGAGAACACTTCAGGCAAAGCAAGTCAAACAGCAAGCTTGATCTCATACTATCTTACTAACCTGCATCATAGCAGTCAGGAGGTGAGCATGGACTTCCGTCTCCACAAACCCCTTGGTTGCCTCTAATGTGGTACTTAGCCCTCCGGTGGGGAGTGTAATTGGTTCTGTCTGCTTTCCAGGAAGGCTGGAGAACCTCACAGAAACGCCGGGCAACGACACATCTGGCGCAGTCCAAACAACACATAGGAGCGTAAAGTTGAGAGGGCAGATCAGTGCAGCAAGGGGATAAAAAGAAGCTTTGGAGAGCCTCAGATGGGCACCTTGAAAGAATGAGAAGGTACACGAATCTAAAAGCAGCGTTTGAATGGTAATACAAGACAGGTGAAAGGGAGAGTTTACCCAGTCCGTCTTGGCTGGTCGGCTTGTATATACCGCTAAGCCCCCTTTTCAAGTTGAACCTCTGGAGGACCAGTTGAGACGTCTCTTGGTGACTGGCTTCCGTCGGGGGAAGTGGAATTGAGGAGAAGTAAGGATAAGCTCTTGCGAGCAGCTCTGCACGTCAAAGGAAATGTCAGTTGCTTTCATAGGAGTTGGAGAAAAAGATGTGGCAGCTGAGTACGCTTAGAGCTCGTCTGGTCGAATGGAGCTAAGACTTTCCCTGGATTGCATGGCAAACCTCTCTGACCAGATTGAAGACAAAGGCTCTTCTAGAACCGCAGTAACAAGCATGATAACACGCTGAAGAACGAGAAAAAGAGAAGTTTTTGGACGGGCAAGCTCCAGCTGACGAACAAGAAAGAGTGGAAGATATGGGCGAAAATGCACGCACCGTGAACTGGCTCCTCAGGAAAGAGAGAGGCCACTCTAGCCAAGTGAGATAGAGAAGCAAAAGGAAAATGAGGTATCCTTCCAGTCCCACTTTCGCTTCCTTCTTCTAAAACTCTGAGGGTCTCTGCGACACTCACTAGCTGTTCGAGAGAGGACGATGGAGCCCCAGGGGCTTCCTCCGATAGCCGACCCAAGAGGGCACCTGGGCCAAGTGCGGGACGCGGTTAGAGAGAGGATGGCGTGACCTTGCGTCTCGACAGGGAGGATAAATCATCATCTTGGCCAGAGCAGGGGTATGGGAAGGATAATCATCGTCTTGGCCAGACCAGGGTAAAAAATGGCTGCCAAGGCAGGAAAGGAATGGACAGATCGTCTCTACAAGGAAAAGCGTAATACCTGGAGCCGGAGGAGTAATTGAACGAGCCTGGAAGCGGCTCCTAAGAGGTGGATCCAAAGTTCGTCCGGGATAAGGAGGAACCTAAGGGTTTTGATGACTCTGAGCATTTATGCTGTTGACGCTATCTTTGTTCTCTTTCATCGCCTCTCCACCCTGTGCCCATCTGATAGCGCTATAACTCTCTCTTTCTGTTATAGATCTTGAGGGCACGCTCAAAAAAAGAGCTCAAAGGATAGTGACTTTCTTGACTTGCACTGCTACTGTCTACCCCTTACCGGTATTCCTAATGCTATGACTCTAAAGGCCGGGTGAACCCTGACAATTCTGCGCGCAGAAAGCTCCTCTTCGGTGTGTCCTTCTTTCATAAGCGCATCGTATCTGCCCAGTTAAGTGAGATTTGAGCGGAGATACAAGAGGTGTTCAGTCCAATTTGGACCCAATGCAGAAGACAGTGGTTTGAGCTCACCTCGCAGGCGACATGAGGAAGCGTCCATCGTCCAAGGACATTTCCCTTAAGAGACAGGAGCACTTAGACGGCCGCATAAAAAAGAATAACAACGCGACTTCAGGAAGTGCGGGAGGCTTCTCCGTCACATTACCGGTTTTCCAGTAGATTATTAAGGGTGGGAAGGACGTTTCTTTCTGCTTTTTCCAGTCCTGAAAGAAGCATGTTGAGTATTATACGTGGGTTCAGAGGAAGATAGAAGATCTGATAGTTAGCCGGTGAAGTCCAGAGTAGAATAGACCTATGGACGAGACGTAGAAAGGAACGAGCGACTAGATGACTAACGAGGGGAAGGGTTAACTGGGTGAGGTGACGGAGACTTAGATGACTGGAACTCACCATCTAGAACCAAGACCCTGCCGTGTATCGCCGCTCTCACTGGCGCTTGGTCAACAAAAACGGCAGTGCCCCCAACTATTTCCCTCCTCTTCGAAATGAATCATGTGAGAGGGGAGAGGTTACCACTTGACAGACCCTCTGATCTTGACTCACGTGCCAATGGTGTGATTTCCTGCATCCGATAATCTTCCTAGCTTATTTACCTGCTTAATATCAGCTTCAGTGGTGTCTCTAGAGAGGGGAACATACTCCATCTCTTTGCCCGTCAGCTCGCAGAATTGTAGGGCTAACCAACGGCGTTCGGGCCCTGGAGGTCTAAAGTTGTCATAGGGAGTAATCGAGAGGCCCCACACGAGGGAAGCACGTTGTCAGTTTCAGCGTTTAGAATTCTCATGCAGAGAAAGACCCGTAGACGTTCATATCGGCGACAACGGGAACTTCCACAAGTGCTCTTTCCATGGAGAGGAAGAGTGACGCACGCAAAAGACTGAGTAGCAGCAATTGGCGGCAACAAGAGCCGCCAAGACATGGCAGCGACGACCAAGCGACAGCAGCAGCGTTTCTCTCACCCAAGAAGGAACATATCCTGCTTCAGCAAGTCTTTCTGCATCATCCACCGCAGATGTCTCAGCAAGTCCTGACGGTCAGGATATTAGCAAAGAAATCGTGAAGGGAGGCAGAGCACCCAGATTAGAGCACGCTGCGGAGGTGTGCAGCGCCATTGACTAACCTTCGCCTCTGCTACGTCAGGTACCAGGTGGCCCCGCGGCACGAGTTGAGGGTTCTACACCGGGGGGAGCGGTCACCGCGAAGCGTAAGGAAGCGCACAGCCATCAGTAGTAGGGGACAAGATAAATACTATAAAGCGGCTAAGGCAAAGCAATAAAATGGGACCATCTGGCAAACCCCCTATATAAAGGTGCGATGATGCACGAAGCTCCCTCAGACAGAAATTAGTCTTTCGTAGAGACAGGGCCCGGACAGGTAAGGGATCAATAAGCGGGGCAATTCAGAGGACACGACAAATACTAAGATGGGAGGTGATAACCTTAGCTGGGTGGATCGCAACCGTAACATCGCCTATCGTGACGTGCTGGGGAAGCAAGACGTTGCACATGTCAGCGGATCAGAAGGTAAAGGTAGCCTTTACGGCTCCATAATCTCTTTCAATGTCTGGCTGTCGTACCTTATCTGCCTGCTCTAGAGAGAGACGGCTGACACGAAAATGTCGCAACCAGATACCACTCCGAGCGACAGTGGCTCGAGAAAGCGGAGTTGGGGACCTCCAGGCCCTCAGGAGAGCTGATCGGCGACAGACCTGAAAGGCTTGCATCTTTACCTGCCTCTGAACGGTGTACCCTTCCCGTTGTCCACTCCCAGCTTCCCTTTAACCTTTCCTCAATAAACCGTCCTGCTTTCTTACTGATCCACACGCATCATTCAAGAAGTCTCTGGTCTCAGCCCACGACCCTTGGCATCTGGAGAGAAGTGGCCGTGCTTCATACCAGTAGAAGCTGGTGAAGCTCTTGAGAAGATTGAGAAGACCGCGGTCATTGCCATCAATTGACGAGATCTGGTGATGGCGAGACAGACAGAGTTGCACCTGTTCCTCCTGATTCGCAGGAGCCGGTAACGTTACCTCGTTTGTCTAGTCAGTAACGGCTTTGTCTGTTCTATATCAAAATTGATCACGGAGACAGAGACAGAGGAGATAAAGAGTGGATTGAGACTGCCAGACAGAGTAAGAGATAGGAAGGGTGAAAGACAGGCTACCAAGACGGAGAGAGAGAACGCGCGAGAGAGAAGAGAAATGAAAGAGATGAAAGAGATTTGTCTTCCAGAGTGTTGCTTTCTGCGGAGATCATCGTGAAGTCTTGCTCTTCTCCCTGTGAAAAGATTCTCTCCCTACTCTCCAGACGGACGATCTGGCTCGATATAAAGGTGCGTACATCTCCAGTGCGGGTGAGCACTCTCTCCACTCCTACGAGCGAGGGGAAGCGCGGCATAGATATCTGGCTACTAGGATAGAAGGAGGAACTGCAGAAGGATGGCAAGCAACCAGAAGCTGCGGCAACGCAAGGGACACAAAGGCGAAGCTTGGCAAGTGAAGCTTGAAGGAGATGTCACACATGCCACTGCGAACAAATCTAGGTAGGGTCATTACCTTTACTTCTCCGGCTCCTTTCTGTTTCTGTGAAGCCTTCTTGTCTTTCCCGTCTAGAATCTTTCTCCTAACCCTCCGTTTGCACGTTGCATTTTCCGTTTGCTAGCTGCTACCTGAATGATCATCGTTATGACGCGCCCGCTTTACTACCTTGTTGTCCTCCCTGGCCTCTCCTCTTCTCGATATCCGCTGCCGCTTCCATGCTCTCTCTCTCTCTCTTCCTTTCTCCTGTCCCGCGAGTCTCTATTCTCGGTCTCTTCTAGATCTTATGTGACGTTCTCTCATTCTCTCTCTCCCTCTCTCTTTCTCTTCTTTTTTTTATTTTTATTTTTCATTCTCTGACGAACGTACCTTTGCTATTCTGTTATGGTCCAGTGCCCTAGTGGACAGCTCTTACGCGCCGGGCCTGAGGCCTGTCGTGCTGATGTTCTGCGCTCTGCGACTGCTGTCTGCAATAGTAAATATCATTTCTGACTGCGATGAGACTTTTAACTATTGGGAGCCTTTACATTATCTTCTGTATGGCTTTGGACTGCAGACCTGGGAGTACAGGTGAGACTAACTTGCCAGAAAAAGAGACCTAATTGTCTGCAGGAAGAAGAGAGAGAGAGTGGGGGCCAGAGTGCTTCTAAAAAAACAAGAGACTTCATGTAAAAGCATCGCTAATCTATCTCTGTCTAGCCCAACATATGCGTTACGGTCCTACACTTACCTCAGCCTCATGGCCGCGGTAGGAAAGGCCGCAGAGCTGGTCAATGGGGGCAACAAGGTTCACTAGTTCTCATCATATCGCTACCTTTCACCGCTTCTTTCCAACTTCCATCTCACTTTTCTAACTTTCGGTCAATTTTGGTGACTCTATCTGTCGATGAAATGACTCCTTTCATCCAACGCTTTGTCTCGTAGGTGGCGGTGTTCTTCTTCCTTCGTGGACTCTTGGGCATACTCTGCGCATTAGGCGAGGGACTCTTTTATCGGGCGGTGCTGCACAGATTTGGAAAGTCAGTGGCTCGGTACACTCTGGCTTTTCTAGCTGTAAATGCAGGAATGTTTCTTGCCAGCACAGGTAAGAACATTGTTAGAGGGAATTGGTGAGAGTTACCGTTGTCATATTGATGTACGAACAAAGCC
>FLMG01004186.1:0-13762 GCA_900088475.1 Hyphochytrium catenoides
CACATAACCTAAATAAGAGTGTCTTCAAATCCCATACATTATAACACACCTTGTCGCATTCAGTCGAGTGCAATGACCAGGCCTTCGTGGCAGCTATAGTCATGAACTGCACCGATGCAGGAGGATCGCCAAACTCTTCAAACAGCTTGAAGTACTTTGAGGGCTCATGCTCGAAAAGGTTAGCGAACATGCCAGGGCAAGGTTTAGGCCGCAATGCTTGCACAGTATTGGAATCATGACCACCAAGAACAAGGTTGACCGCCAACGAGGTTGTTGAAGAGGGCTCCTTCGCCGCTAAATGAGACGACGTGAGAGTTGGAAGGAAGAAGTCCGTCATTCTGGTGTTAGTTTGAGTCAGTGCTAATTTATGAGAGGTTGTTTGAACATGCTCGTTCCAACGCTCAGTTGAGTATGGACGACGCGAGCTGATCTTTTAAGGGATACACCCTTCGAACCCTTCCCACCACCAGTCCTGCAGACGCCGCAAATAATGTATGAGCCATTGTAAGTTGATGACATTCGGCTAAAAGGTGCCCGCAAGACCACGCAAGCTGTGAGGTAATAGTTCTCAGTTCCTTTGTCTAGTCCTGTGACCTCCCTCTCCAAGACGTCTACCACCTTCCGGCTTCTCTCTGTTCTTTTCAGGGTTTCTGGCCCATCTACCTGTCCTTAATCCTTGAGAGCACTACAATCTTTCCTATATCGTCAGACCCGACTTAACCAGTTTGCGCGAGTATGCCTTGCTCTATCCCTCGTAGTATCTCGTCTCTCCAGGGGGCCTCACTCTCATTCACTTCTGTAATGTCCTTCTACGACGTTCCTCTCTGCCCTTTCCTTTTCTCTCTTTGTTGAGACTCTATATTAAGTTCCACTCGCCTTTCTCTCTCGCTGTGACTTGAACATTGGGTGACGTTTGCCCTTCACGCTACAGCGCTCCAAGAAGAAATCTGCCAGGGCCAGGTAACAGGGCTACGTGTGCCCCTCTTGTCTGACCTAAAAGATCGTTAATGTCTTCCCTCTATGCTTTTTGAGTGTCTCCCTTTCTGTTTTTATATTCCATAGGCCGAGGTCCTCCTTCTGCCGCTGGTCGCGTTGGGATCTTCATTTTTTCTTCCATGAAAAGTTTCTTCTCTGAGCTTCTAAGTAAGTCTGTCTTTTCTCAAGTATCTCAAGTCTCTTCCCTCTTCTCTGGCCCTAAGCCGTGTAGTTGTCCCCACTTGCTCTCCTATCGTGCTATCTGACACTAAGCTAATTGTCTGCCTCTGTCCCATTCACTGAGAGTTTGCCAGTTGTACAGAGTCCTCTCTCTCCTGGCGATTGTCCGGCCTCGATCTATGGACTCAATATACTAACTTCTCCTTTTGCTCCCTTTCTGCCTATCCATAATATGGCTACTTGGCAGATGGATAGGCTTGTTACCTGGCGGAGTTTTTCCCTTCACTTGGTCTCTGAAGAGATGCACAGGTCACTCGATCCCTCCTTTTGCACATAGAAGATATCTGTCCTCCTTCTTCTCCGTTTACCAATCATGCCACCTCCTCCTGCAGGTATTTGCTCCTACCACCATTCCTTCTTTTCCTTTATCTCTGCAGCTGCTTCTCCCTCATCTCTTTCTCTGCTCATGTATTTCACCTATGTCTGTCTTTGTTATGCCGCCTCTTCGAGGTCTTCATATGTTTATCCCAAACAGTTCTTTTCTCTGGTTGCAGTCCATTTTCCTGCGTGGAGCTTACAAGGAATCTGCACTGACCTCTGTTTTCACCTGTCTGCCCTTCCCTATGACCACATGACCACCGCCTTCGCACCGCGCGACGTAGTACTGAGAAATACAATCAAGCAACGAGGTAAGGACTGTGCCACAACTCATCTGTGTTCACACTGAAGAGTATCCTTCTTCATTGAAGCTGTTTCCCTTTCCTGTTTCTGTCCGCTGTCTCGCGGTCCCGCCTTGATCAATCTCGTTCTCTTCCAGCAATTCTCACTTTTGCTTTGCTCACAAGCGGTGGTCTCCCTCAACAGTTTGCTCTGGCTTTTCTTAACGCTTTCCACTAACTGTCTTCTTTACGGTTCCCCTCGGCCAACAATGATATCTAGTTGCAGTGCAGCAAGAAGTTTCAAAGCGAGGTAACTCCCCTTGCTACCCTAAGCCTCTTTTCCCTCTTTCTTTCTGTTTGTCTCATGCATCAACTCTATGGTGGAGAGAATCTGCCGCTTTCCACTGTTTGTGTAAGGAGAAACCTCCTCCTTACGCAAACAAGTTGTCCTCTTCTGCTCTCTATTAACTAGTAATTCATTCATAGATTTTCCTCGTCCCTCACACTTGAACTCCTTACATTTGGTAGCTTTGCTCGGTGGCCTGACCCATTCCCTTCTTGCACCATGATGGGGCCACGGAACAAAGGTGAAGCCGCGGAGGAAACAGCTCGTTTATTCTTTGATCAGGTCTTTAGACATCACGGGCTCCCGGACTCTATCGTATCAGATCGTGATCCGCGGTTTACCAGTCGGTTTTGGACCAGTCTATTCCAGCTCTTGGGCACTAAGTTGGCGATGTCTTCGGCTCAACATCCTCAAACCGATGGTCAGACAGAACGGGTGAATCGCACGTTGGAACAAACGCTTCTGGCCTATGTGAACTTCAACATGGACAATTGGAATGAGCTTCTAACAGCGGCGGAGTTTGCCATCAATAATGCCACCCAAACTTCTACGGGTTTCTCTCCCTTCGAACTCGACACTGGGCAGCAGCCTCGGTTGCCGCTGGACCTCTTAGCACCCACCACAAATGTTCCAGCAGTGGAGGATTTCGTAAAAGTCCTTGAGACTGGACTACAAAGAGCCCGGGACAATCTTCGCCGGGCACAACAGGCTCAAGCACTCCAGGCCAACAAGCATCGCAAAGATGTCAGCTTTAAGGTTGGCGACATGGTCCTGGTCAAAACCTCTGCTCTGACTTCTCATTACGAACGGGCGCGCCCTAAGCGCAAATTGGGCCAGGTGTTTGTCGGTCCTTTTCCGATAGAACGAGTGATCTCGGCTACGGCATACCGTCTAACTCTACCGCCTACGTACAAACAGTCACACCCTGTCTTTCATGTTTCGCAGTTGAAGGAACATCTTTCTCCTATGGCGTCACAGGCAAGACATGATAGGCCTCCGCCAGACATAGTCGATGGACATGAGGAGTTCGAGGTAGAGGCTATACTAGATACACGTTTGTTCAGGGGACGTCGTCAATACCTGCTTAAGTGGAAGGGTTACCCGGACCACGATGCTTCTTGGGAACCAGAGGCTATGGTTACTCATGCGGACGCCCTTCTCAATGACTTTTGGCAAAACAGAGAGCACGCCCTTTCTGGTTCGGTCTCCCGCCGCTCCAGAAGAGGACGTGGGAGGAGGCTTACTTAGAAGGGTAGAGAGTGTAAGGAGAAACCTCCTCCTTACGCAAACACGTTGTCCTCTTCTGCTCTCTATTAACTAGTAATTCATTCATAGATTTTCCTCGTCCCTCACACTTGAACTCCTTACAGTTTGACTAAGCTCTGGAAACTTTGGCACTTTATCTTCGGTCTCTTTCCCTTCACATGGTCTCTGAGGTGATTTATGGGTCACTTCATCGCTCCTTCTTTGGCACATTCAATACGCCTCTCTCCTCCTGGTTCTCCCTTCTATCAGTTAGTGTCAGCTCTGCCGTCTATTGGTCTATACCATCTCCTCTTCTCTCAATCATCTCTGTCTTTCTCTCTTTTCTCTTCTCCTATTGTGCAGTTGTCTGTCTCGTCATCACCTCTCTCTCTCTTGAGCCACTTCTTCCATATGATGACGAGGATCTAAAGTCGATGACTTCCCTTTGCCATTTCACTACGCTCTCACTCACAGGGTCCTAAGTTGATGGGCAAGCTACGAGTGCGAAGAACAACAAGAAGAATAGAAAGGGCACTTCCTTTTCCCCCATCATGATCCTCAAGCAAAATGAAGGAAGGGCTTCCTCTTCCGCTACCTCTTCTACGTCGTCCCTCCTTCCGCCCGAAGCTCCGTCTAGCAACAATACCAACACAGAAGTCAGCTGCTGCGGACAAGAGCTCAATGAGAATGCCAAGATAGAAGAGCCCAATGAGAATGCCAAGAGCCACCAAAGATGCCAACCCAAGACATGACCGCGCGGCAAGCAAGACAAATGCAGCTCATGCACTTCTCATTGACACCAACAGAAGTACTTGTACAGGTAGAAGAAGAAGAAGGATCAACAAGCAAGAGAGGGCGGTAGGATGACTGCTGAGTGAGCCACGAAGATAAGTGTGGTCACGTAAGGCTAAGGTATAACTAGGGTACTAGTGACCGGTAGCCGAAAACAGTAATTGAAAATAACAACCACCCTAAAGTATTTACCGAAAAGAAAGTAGTATGGGTAAGGAGAATAGTATCTAGAATGGATATATGTAGATATACTGTAGAAAGGCTGAAGAGCCTGCAGGCGTAGTAATAGACGCTCTCCATTCGGAATATAGTAGATTTTGCCATTAAATATGAGAAATGGGATTTTGTAAAACTGATGCCCTTGGCCTTCAGGTCAAGGGTCTGAAACACGAAATTGTGTGTTCGCTGCTGAGCGTAAGCGAAGCGTCTAGTGGACAGGGCATGAGCCCTCCCAATAAATTGTCGAATTCTTAGAACCCGCCGTCGCTGCGCGACGGGATGGATGGCGGGCACTGAGCGTAAGCGAGCAGTTACATTGCGTTGCTTTGTTTCTGCTGTTTGTTGCCTGGCTTGGTGCTAGTTCTTGGGCTGCCACTGGTATTGCTTCTTGCTTGTTCATTCAGTGCTTTTTGAAATGTTCTTGGTACTGTGTTGCTTTGCTGCTTCTGTTGTTACCTTTGGAATGCTGAGCTGTTCTTTGATTGTTCTTGCTTAGCAAAGGGCTCTAGTTTTACTAAAGCTTTTACTACGGCTTTTGTTATTAGCCTGAATGTCGTGTTGGGGGTAGTTGGGGGTGGGGACGGACGGAGGTGGGAAGCTTCTCAGCTTCTTGTTTTTGTCGTCTTGTTCTACTATGAACTTTCTTGTTTTTCTCCTTTGAAGCTCTTGAGGTGCGTGACCGCTCATGCTTTTCGCTCCTAGGTTCGTTGCGCCGTTAACTTCCAGTTAACACGGTTCGTTATTCAACGACTGCCACCAGCCAGGAGGCCTACTGTTTATCAGTGGGACGCGGATATAATATCGAGAGCAAAATATTCCTCTCGCGCATTCTATCCATATTTCTTTTGCGCTCCCTCTCTCGATATATAGGATCGTCCCGCGACACTCGTTGCTTTTCACTTTTGCTCTTCTTCGTCGTTCTTCTTCTGCCATTCTTTCTCCGTCCTTCATCGAAAACTCCGTTTCTTCTGGCTATTTGACGCTCGACTACTTCTAATTTTCTTTCTGTCGAATCTCTTCATTCATTGCCTCTTTACTTCATGATAAGCACCGGCAAGCTAAGCAGCAGCCGCAGCTTCTTTCTCCGCAATGCCGTGATGCTCTGCGGACTTTTCGGGCCGATCTGCTGTGGCTCTGCTTTTGTCTTTTGTTTTGAGGCCTCTCTCTCCTCCCTTCTCATCTTCCCCCACCATACATTTCGGAGATTTGTCGTTGGAGTTTTTTATCTTAGGTTGTCAATCATCGGTGACAACAGTGTCTCTTGTTTGTTTACTGCTTTGTGGCACTGCCGAATCTGAAGCTTGATTATCGTCTGTTAAATCGTTGCCGCTATGTTTGCGATTCTCTTCCTTGATTATCTCCGAAATTAACCCGAGAGACGCCCTATTCTCCTTCTTTGCCGCCCTATTCTCCTTCTTTTTATCTTCGGTCTAACATACCCTTTGCTTAATTGCTTAGGGATAGTTTTGTAATCCTCGAAATATCCGAATAGCCGTAAATTACGCACACACACATACATACACACACACACATCATTTGCCCATTTTTTCAAAGTCTCCCTTTCTCCCCTCTACCTTTCTTTGTGTGTTTGTGCTTATTCTCTGTCTTTCGTTGCTATGCATTGCTTGTCTGTGCTTGGCTTTCGACAATTTATTGGGAGGGCTCATGCCCTGTCCAGTAGACGCTTCGCTTACGCTCAGCGAAAAGCCAGGCACAGACAAGCAATGTGCATAGCAAAGAAAGACAGAGAATAAGCACAAACACACAAAGAAAGGGAGAAGGGAGAAAGGGAGACTTCAAAAAAATGGGCAAATGATGTGTGTGTGTGTGTATGTGTGTGTGCATAATTTACGGCTATTCGGATATTTCGAGGATTACCAAACTAATTCCTTAGCAATTAAGCATAGGGTATGTTAGACCGAAGATAAAAAGAAGGAGAATAGGGCGTCTCTCGGGTTAATTTCGGAGATAATCAAGGAAGAGAATCGCAAACATAGCGGCAACGATTTAACAGACGATAATCAAGCTTCAGATTCGGCAGTGCCACAAAGCAGTAAACAAACAAGAGACACTGTTGTCACCGATGATTGACAACCTAAGATAAAAAACTCCAACGACAAATCTCCGAAATGTATGGTGGGGGAAGATGAGAAGGGAGGAGAGACAGGCCTCAAAACAAAAGACAAGAGCAGAGCCACAGCAGATCGGCCCGAAAAGTCCGCAGAGCATCACGGCATTGCGGAGCAAGAAGCTGCGGCTGCTGCTTAGCTTGCCGGTGCTTGTCATGAAGTGAAGAGGCAATGAATGAAGAGATTCGACAGAAAGAAAATTAGAAGTAGTCGAGCGTCAAATAGCCAGAAGAAACGGAGTTTTCGCTGAAGGACGGAGAAAGAATGGCAGAAGAAGAACGACGAAGAAGAGCAAAAGGGAAAAGCAACGAGTGTTGCGGGACGATCCTATTTATCGAGAGAGGGAGCGCAAAAGAAGTATGGATAGAATACGACATATAAGAGCCACTGTCATCGATGACAAACGATAACATGTTAGAGGGATGATCCCCGAGAGAGACATGGCAAAGAAAGACAGGTGTACAAGAAACACTCAGCTATCCCAAAGCCTGTCAACTATGAACACCCTGAACAAATAATACTCTGGTCTACTACTAATAAACAAGCACATATAGCAACAACCAACAAACAAGGTCTAAAAGAATGTATGCAAGAGCGAAACACACGACAAAATGAAATCCGCACGACAGCTATAATGAAAGAACAATAGTAAGGAGCAAACCAAAGAGCCAAGCAACTGCTAATAACGAAGAACAATCAAAGAAGAACAGCTCAGCATTGCAAAGCAACAAAGGTAACAGAAGCACCAACAAAGCAACACAGTAGCAAAAACAATCAACAAAGAGCAGGTCATCAACAGTGAATGAACAAGCAACAAGCAACAATAGCAGTGCCACAAAACAAACAACCCCCATGCAAGGCAATAAACAGCAGGAGCAAAGCAACGCAATGTAGCAGATCGCTTACGCTCAGCGCCATCCATCCCGTCGGGCAGCGACGGGTCCTAAGAATCTGGCCTGCCCACATTTTCAAAACATCAGTGCGCTTCCTGGGCGAATGGATGTATCGCGTTCCCCAATACAGTGAGTGCTCTTTCTCCTGTCGTGCGCCTGTCGTCCTTTGACGAGCATTAGGTTAGGAGATTCTATGAGACCTGTTGCGCACATAGTAAAACATTACGTACATTTTCAAACATCAGTGGGCATTTCACTGGCGGAACGCATTGTGCTTACAGATGAATAAAAAAATCCTACAGTGCGCTCTCTCCTCCTCTCTTTGGGAGCTTACCTGGAGGTTTCTTGCCCACATTTCATTGAAGAAGAGATCAGTGCGCTTCCGCGCGCATGAATGATTGCATTGCCCAGTGTTCTTATTCGTCCTCTCAGAAGCATTCACTGTCCTCTGGCATTTTCCCAAGAACAGGATGAGGAACAGCGTAGTTTTACGTGGGGTGGTTCCACAAATCATCTTTGTCGTCCAACCATCATACTCATTGGAAACCTATTCCATCCTGTCCGAAACCTGTATTATAAGGCCAAGGGCCCCCCGGCACCGCGACAGCGGGCCTGCTACTTATTACCACAACATATGATTCAATCGTTGATGCCCTTGGCCTTCAGGTCAAGGGTCTGAAATGCGAAATTGTGTGTGTGTGTGTTCGCTTCGCTTGAGTCGTTAGACGAAAAGCGTAGCGTTTGCGCCTCCCTAAAGTACAAAAGATGCAAATGATTACAAAAGCAAGAAGCAAAAGTACAAAAGATGCAAATGACGAAACAAACAAAACACACGATTATAGACAGACGTTACGGTGAACTAGATTGAATAGAACGATTGAAATCATGGGAATTTCTATCATGATACTAGAATAAAAGGGAGAGTAGGAGCAGATTCCAACTATAAAAGCCTAAACCTTTTAAAACTCTGGTTTAGGTGAGTTATTGTTCAACCCCCATAACGAAAAGAAGACATTATACCTAGGAATAGGCCAACTTTTCTCGTTTCTCTAGAAATATCCAAATGGCGATTTCCTTATATTGTGTGTCTGTTGTTAGTGTGTTAGTTAGTTCGTTCACTTGGTAGTAGTACAGGCTGGTCAAGCCAAAAAGAGCCCTAAAGTTCCGCCCTAATTTCCGGAGTCAATATTGCGCCAATCTCGCTGAAACTTTGCAGTTAGGTTCTTGTAGACGTAAACTATCGTTTCAGTGTTGCAACCCTTGACATATGCGACTGGTTGTGGGTGATTTTGAACTTTGCACGGCACCGACTTTTCATGAATTTTATAATTGTAGAGCTCATAGTCCGAAATTAGATAGGTTGCAACACGAAAGGGATGGAACACAAAAAAGAAAGGTTTTTCATGAGCGGTTCGAGGTTACCCGGAAGAGGTGTTTGGACCCGGGTTGGAGAAAAGTGACTTAGGTCGGGTTGGGGGCTGCTGGACCCGGGTGGAACCTGGGTCAACACGACCCGTGGCACAACACTATCCGCAGTGTATAGCGTGACTGGTTCGATGTCTTGATAGTCGCGGAACCAGCTCTTTGCACCAGTGACGTGATCAGACGCACCACTATCGATAATCCATTGTTGACTTCGTGAGCAGTTGAGGACAGTCGTGGCAGAAGATGAGACATTTGCGTAGTTGGAATCCTGGAGTGCATTTATTACTTTAGCTCTGTCATCTGCGTCAAGTGTGTAAGCAAGGCCAATAATAGAGGTGGTAAACTGTTTTGTGCGTCGTCCCTCCTTGACGGATTTTCAGTTTCTTGGACGACGATGTGCATTGGACTCCACTCCCAGCAGTGTTCTGACCTATCAGTCTTGCGGCTGCAGTGTTAGCACGGTGTGCGTGGTGTCTTGTCGGGCTGCTGTACGGTGTATATCCGTCGATAGCGACTACGTTTGCCTTCGCCCATTGCTTTCCTACGCTGGATTTCTTGGATGAGGATCTCGTTGATATCCTCAGCCTTCATCTCTCCCGTGCCGCGAACATGAATTCGCCTCCTTGACCGTAGACTCGAAGGATTTCGGGAGACTGTTCAAGATCGCTGCGATGTGCAGCTTGTCGATGAAGTCTTCTTGCTTCATCATGTCTTCAATCACGGTACGATGGCGGGTGATGCTGTTGAGATGTTTTCCCATGTCATCTCCTTCGTTGAAAGTTGATGACAGAAAAGAAACGAGCAAGGCTACAGTGGTTGTTTGAGTTCCGGCTCTCGTAATCGTCTTGTAGCAGAATCCATGCCTCCCTTGCAGTGGCTTTGCGCGGAACAATATGGACGATGTCGTCCGACAGAGCGAGGATAATCTCAGTCTTGGCTCTGTGATCCGCCTTCAGCCACTTTTCTCGCGCTTCATCCTTTAGATCCTTTGAAGATTCAGTTCCTTCGATGTGATGAGATAGGTCAAGCTGAGATTTGGACAGTATACTGACCGTCATCTATACTACCGGATCCTACATCCAATAGTACTGGCTAGTTGTTTTGGTCGCCGGCGAAACCGGGTAGCCGTTAGTGCCCGTGGAGCTTGTTGGCTGCTCCAGGGGGCCGACTTGATCTTGGTCTCGGTCAGGATCGCAATGGTCCAGTGGTTGGCTCAGAGGCCTCAGAACAAGTTTCCGAGTCCTGGGGGACGCGTGGGCCCATAACCTCTTGTATTATATGGGATGATGAGACAACGTCATTAGATGAGAGTGCTCTACTTATAAGCCCAACAGGGGTCCCACAATTTAGAGCTATTCTGTCTATGCCAATTACTCCTAAGAAAGTCTAACATATTGAGTTACAGAGATATCCCTGTCTAGAATAGTCGGTCCTGAAGGTATTCCGGGGTATTGACCATAAGCCATAGATATAAACAGGGACATTTCGTTTGCTTCATATCTCGGCTTCTACTGGAAGTTTAGAGCTGAAACTTGGGTAGTTAAGCTTGCCAGCTTGTAGTCCACATAGCTGTGCCCTCAGACTCCAACATGCGAAAATATTACAGTTCTCAACCCCCTGAATCTAGAGTATTGCCAACTTCCAATTGTCTAAATTCCCCATAGAACTGTGATCCTGCAACAATCAGAGTCATGCCATCCGGCGGCATGTCCACCAAGTTGGAATTTCTAATAGAGCAGCGAGCTCTCTTTATGGGTAGGGTTTGGACAGATGTTTACAAGTAAATAAATGGACAAGCCGGGATTCGAACCACGGACCTCCAGGTGATCACGAGGCGTGCTACCACTAGGATATTACACCACATGCCCTTCTTCACTGTAAACCTATCTGTTTTACATGTACCGTGACTGAACGTTAGCCCCTTCGACCACTGCAGAATCATTGTACAGCGCAGTACAACTGCAAACATATCACAGTTCCCAACAGTACTTGTCCACTGAGCCATCGCTATGCAACTTGACCCTAAAGACCCATTGAGAGCCAATGAGCGCCGGGGGTGGGGGCACTAGATCGTAAAACTTATGGGACTGCATTGATGTAAGCTCTGAGGTAATGGCGGCTAGCCATTCTGTGGCATGAGGTCCAGAGAGTGTCTCGCGGGACTGTTTCCGGTTCAGAGCATGCAGAAGATTAGCCTAGCCTATTGGAAGAGAGAGAGAGAGTCTTCTTGTAGCAGTCTATCACGACCACAAGTGATAGGACCGACTGGAGAAGTGATTGTGGTTGGAGAGGAGGGAGAAGAAACTGCCGGATGATCTTCATCATCTTCGCCAAGCTCGCTTGTGTCCGTCCCATCAGCAACGCTGCTCTCTAGCTCCGGCCCCAGAAAGTCATTGGTGGGCTCCTCTGGACTTGCTTCGTCAGTAGAAGGTGCAGTCTCTTTTTCTGCTTGTCCGCTGCACTCGCTTCACCACCTAGTTGCCCTGCTTCAGCGTCAGTTGCTTCGTCGCTCCCTATGTTGGGAACGGAGAGACATAGTCCTAATGTTGCTGACGTTTTGTATGTTTGAATAGAAAGGCCCCAGAGCGACACTAGTCGATAACCACATTACGCCGCACAGAGATGCTTTGGGTCAGAGAAGAATCATACAGTCGATAGCCATGGGTGCCAGAGTCATACCCTACAAAGATATACCGAGAGCTCCGCGCATCAAGCTTTCACAGCATCGTCGACGGCTTTAAAGCATACGCAAGTGAACCAAAGACCCGTAGGTGACCAACATCAGGCGGCTTGCCGTACCACTATTCGTAGGCGGTAGAGCCATCGAGTGAAGCAGTAGGACAGCGATTGATCACATGAACTGCGGAGGCCAATGCATCTGCCCAAAAAAAGAGGCAGGTCAGTAGCAATCAGAAGGCATCTCGTCGCCTGCATGACAGTTCTCATCCAGTGTTCAAAGCAGCCGTTGCTAGAGGGGGAATAAGCAGGTGTAGGAGAGTGCAGATCCCCCGGCGAGAGCACGCTCTGCGAGCAGCACTTCTAGCGAGCTCCCCCCGCGATCGGAGCGTATCTCCTTCACGCGCTCGCCCATCTTCTGGTTCTCCATGAAAAGACTGAGCTCCTCCGACTTAGCTCTGCTTCTCCTTACTCCGAAGAAATTGCACAAAGCACCTCCGAGAGTGATCATCCACCACGAGTAGAAAATGTACATAGCCTTGATAGCTACGATTACTGACATGCCAACGTCGGCGTGCAGAAGTTCCAGCAGTCTTGTTGTCTTACGGGGCTGAGCGTGGTAAGGCTTACGAGTTAGCTTCTCAAGAATGCAGGTCTCATAAAGACAAAGCTGCTGAGAGGTCTATCAAGGGGTATACCGGGAGCCTGCAGGGCTAGTCTTCGAGTATCTGTGTGGTTAAGATGATTAAGCCGTTTGTACCACAGGGTGATAGGCTTTTGCTTGCTCGTAGCTGCTGCTAGCCTTGGAGGAGAAGAGTCACTTTGTCCCCGTGCATCCGTAGTGTCCGAGGAGTAATAAACGGTTCCATTATTGGTCAAACAATACGTCTCATTCGCAATGTCCTATGAGCGGGTCTTTGCCATCAGCCAAAAGTCTCTGACTCTCATCCTGGATGTGAATGAGGAGGTCTAACTCATCCAAGTAACTTCGTACCCGGCTTGACCAGATAGGATACTAATCCTTTGGATGAGCCACGAACAATACACAACCACCAACCAAAGTCAGTTACCATTTGGCATCGCCCCCTGGGGCACCTCAAAATTCCAGACATCAGGAAACTAGCCAAAGTCCCTTAAGGTATCCAGATCAACCATGATGACGCTCAGTTCTGCTCCGAATGCATTCTAGGCAAACTGACACGCCGTAAGTTCCCCAAGAAAGCGACTCGTAGAGCCTAAAAACCCCTGGAGCTAGTTCACTCCGATGTGGGAGTTGTCAATACTTAGCCTAGGAGGACACCGGTACTATGTTGTCTTCGTAGATTATCACACCCGGCGGACCTTGTTCGATTGTATGGGATGATTGGACAATGTCATTAGATGAGAGTGCTCTACTTATAAGCCCAACTGGGGTCCCATAAACTAGAGCTATTCTGACTATGCCAACTATTTTCTAATAAACCCTAAGATATGGAGTTATAGAGATATCCCTGTCTAGAATAGTCAGTCCTGAAGGTATTCCGGGGTACTGACCATAAGCCATAGATATAAACAGGGACATTTCCTTCACTTCATATCTCGGCTTCTACTGGGAGTTTGGAGCTGAAACTTGGGTAGTTAAGCTTGCCAGCTTGTAGGCCACATAGCTGTGCCCTCAGACTCCAACACCTCCCCGCAGCTCAAACTCCCTATCGTGAAGGGTCGAAGCTGAACATTCAACACCTCCCCGCATGCTGTAGACCCGCTAGAAAGAGATTGCTTGGTTCTGAGGTTTCCATTGCACACATTTCTCGATGTACGATGAACAGCGAGGTTGGCGAGATGTTGTTTCCTTTGCCTCTTTGATAAACGCGTCAGATCTCCAGAAAATTGCACATTGTCTGATTGCTTCAGCGCTAGGTAGAAAGAGTGAAGAATATTGTTATCAGCGTCAATTTCTTGATTCGAAGCCTGGGGTAATGATTAATTGTCCTTCCTTTGACCCCTTGGGACCTTGATGTTGGTTGACTCCTGCCGTGCTTCCTCTTCGGAAAGAGATACTTTAGCTGGTTGTTGAGATGTTTCCTTAGTGATGAGCTGGTTGTGTTCTTCAGTTCTTCTCAGTATTGGCTTGTCTGCTTCACGATAAGAAGTCTTCTTCTTTGATGAAGATAAATCAATAATTTTCTTCAAAGATTTTGACAGATTCCTTTTAGAGCGTGATTTCCAGAAAGACGGTCTGTG
>FLMG01004188.1:0-20127 GCA_900088475.1 Hyphochytrium catenoides
TCACCATCCGTTGCTGCACTTCCTCCTCTATCCGCCTGGGCTTGGGCTTCGACTCTAAATGGGATCTTTCATCTTATGCAACCCATTTATCTAGCATGGCGCTCTTCTGCCGTAAACTTTAAGCTCTACTACGCTATTACTCTGCCTGCCTAAGCGCTTTCAAAGTGCAGTTTCTGTTCTCTTCCGTCCATTGCTCGGCTTTTGTTCCGATTCTTCTTCAGCCTTTTACACCGCAGGCGGGAGCAACTGAATAGGCAAAATCTTCTGAAGAGAAAAGGGACAACAGGAGAGACTCCGCAGTAGCTCCAACAAGGGCAGGCGCTACCCTTCCAAATCCTCGTGGCGTACGGATGACAGCGTGTGGTCTTCTAGCAGATAGAACCGAGGAGTGACTTCAGTTGGGGACCGTCATCTGCAGTCATCTGCTAGACACAGCCACCCACGAGGCTCTGGATCGCTGGTGCTATTGTGGTGGCAGGAGAAGAGCCGTAGACCATGAGGTGCTTGCGACGTATAATAGTCGTTAGTTCGATTGGGGTGAGAAGTGGAAGCAGATTCCTTTGTGATTGGCGTCGAAGGGCCCTGGCGTCTCAAAGGCATCATATTTTGGTGGTGCTGAGGAGCAAAAGGGGTTGGGTTTTGCAGGTGGTTCTGCAGCAAAGAGTTTGCAGGCCTTCTTAGGTTATCAGTCCTGTCTGTTCACAGAGAGTTGTAAATCACCTCCGCGTAACTCGACTGTCTCTCTTGACAAAAATATTGGACAGCATGAACATCTTGGGCTCCGACTGGGCGGGGGCTTCTATCAGTGCATTGCGTGGGAAGTAGGATGGAGGCTAACCAAAGAGAGAGAAGTAAGGAGAAAACTCCCCACGTTTTGGGTTGAGGACGTACTGGCAAGAAGCGAATGGCAGGTGCTATGTAAGCTGGAGTCCGACAAGCTTCTCTGCGCTATTTTTCCTCTGTGGAGACGGTGCCATGATGCTGGAGACCTCCCTCTCTCTCCATTGTTTCAGACAGCAGGAGGATGAGCTCAAAGGAAGATCGTCTTTAACGATAAACGCTAAGAGAGAGACATACAGTCCCGCCACCGTGACAAGCAGCACCCGAAGCGGAAGAGAAAGAGACATGAATTCCAAAAAAGAAGAGAGAAAGGCCAGATTGGCGATGATGATCACCGAGAAGACACCCCAAGAGAGAGCTGCGACTCTCTTTCCTATGGCGTATTCTCCCATGTGTCTCTTGCTCCGTGCAAAGTGAATGACGGGAAGGATGGCAATAGGAATCAGGATGGACTGGGAAACGTTCAGGATCTCGTCCACCTGATCCGTCATAGAGGGGATGAGTTCATGTGCGACGGCCACAAGGGAGGCTGGGATAAGGGCTAGACAGCGGGTAATCAGCACTCTCTTCCATGGCTCGATGTTCATCTCAAGGAAACCTTCCATAACGTACTGCCCAGCGAAGGTACCAGTCATCGTCGTACTCTGTAGCCCATATGTAGGCAATACAGCGACGTGTGAGACAATGTGAAAGACAGTCAGAGGCGTTTCTTTCTTTGAGAACCGAAAGCAATTGTTGGTGACAACCAAAGGAAGAACCGAGGGTGGCGTACAGAATTCTCAGGTGGCAGCGTGAGAGACATACTTACGGTGATGCGTAATAGGTATACTGAGAAGAATGGTAGGAAAGGAGACAGAAAGATGATGGGCATAAGCCTTCACATCATGACTGAAAAGGGAAGAGGGTGGTGGGTAGTTCATCATCTGAGGCAAGCGATATGAATGAGCCCATGCGGAACTAGAGAAAGAGAGAGTCAGAAAAGAGAGTCTGTGAGAGAGGAGTCGACTGAGAGAAGAGGAACGCTTTTAGAGAGACTATAGAGGGCGACCGTGCGCGACAAACGTCCCTACCTGGCCTGCAGCAAGAAGTCCGAGAGCCCAGACAATCTCTGCACCTTTTCCCAAGAGTCCATTAAGGACACTCCCAGCATCTGAGAGCCCAATCTTCGCACATACTCCGCTCTACAACGGAGCAGTCAGTCAATTCTCCATCATGGTTCTCCTCTCTCCTCTCGCTGGCTAGCCCAAGCCGTATCCTCCCATCTTTGTACTTGCTCCTCTTACATTATCTGTCTCCCTACCCTCTCTCTCTCACACTTGGTCTCTCTTATCGCCTTCGTAGACGATAGCACTTTACCTGTGCTCCAGCTTGAAGCTTACATTCTCCAACGGACATGGAGGCGTTGACCCCAGGAGGAACGCAGGCAAAGTTCTCGCCCATTGTGGCGAAGAGCCCTTTGCAATCCTCAGAGAAAAAGCCCGCTGCAAAGGCTCCGATCACTGCTGCGTTTGTCAGGAAGGCAACTAGAAGAGCCAGAGCAGATTCTATGGCGAGATATTTGTTGCCTTCTCTTATCTTCCTTCTTTCTCTTTCCTGTCCTCCCGTTCCAGCGGTCATGGCCTCTCTTCTATCTTGTACCAGCGCCGAGTGCAAATAGATATTATGCTGCCAAAGAATATGAGCAAGGACCGTAGTGAGAGAGAGGGAGCGTTGGGTCAGAAGGGTAGCTAGGTCTTCGCTATTGCCTCTACTGTTGGGTATGTCTTTCCGTCTGCTGAGCTGTCCTTAACATCATCTCTCTCTCCCTCTCTCTCCTCTCTATTCACCTATTATTTATCCACCCAATTATGCCTATCCTTATCTGTACTTCTCTCTCTAGATCTGTCTATCTATCTGGGTTGTGCCATTTTCCTCTCCCTTCGCTCGTCAATCACCTCTATCGTTCTCTTTTCTTGTCTCAACTTACCGGCATGATGACGGCCCCTAACAGTCCTATAGCTTGGAGGAACGAGCTTCTATCCCCTCTGGGAACCAAAGACCCAACTATCAGATCCTCGACACTGGTGTTGCTTTGCAATAGGTTAGCGAAGAAGCAGAAGAGCATGATCGCGATAAGGAAACAGAGAAACGCTTCCACCCTTTTCTCCCCGCAAAAATGCAGGGACATAAAGAGAAGACTATCCGTCATCGTGATCTGGGAGTTTAGATGGGGAGGAGACGACCGTCAGACTTATGGACCCAAAGAGGAGGCATGGACTATTAATAATCTTCAGGTGAGGAAGATCGCTTCCTTAAGCAAAGCTTCCTTCTTCTCTATATATGAGGGAACAAGAGTTTGGCCAGGCACAAGAATGCATCTTATGGATGCTTATTACTGAGATATAGACTCAAAGAAATACTTCTGAGAAAGGAGAGACACTTGACGCAGCAAGCGTTCGACCCACCAAGCAGCCCACCCAGAGGGGAATGTCCAGCAAGATCTCGAAAGCAATAGCAGAACCGAGCACTGCCTGTACATCACTGCGTAACAAGACGTTAGATGCTCAGCAGAAGATGGCATAGAGGAAGTCAACGCAGAGGGAACGACGAGGATGGAGAGTGGAACACTAAACGCATGATTGAACGATGACAAGAAACTTGAGGTTCCAGAAGAGATAAAGAGAGGGTGGCTATGGACGACTGAGGAAGAGAGTAAGAAAGACGCAACGCTATCTAAAGGACATTCACCTGCCAATGATAGCAACCTCAGCGAGCAGCCACATGGTGAAAGAGGCCCACTTTGGATACTCCGAGCGACAGAGCTCCGCCAGGTTCTTCCCTGTCACGAATCCTACCCGGGCAGCAAGGATCTAGGGACAATGAATGAGAAAGATGCGAATGTAGGACTGGGAACTCCTGAACCTTCTACGACGACAATCCCTTTTCACATGTGCACTAGGCTCCTGACCCTAGCAAAGACACAAGGACTTGTATCCACATACTCTAGCTCGCACTGTAAATAAGCATGCCCTACGGTCAACCTTGAGCAGGACTTGTCTCATTTTCTCTTTGTCTCTCTCTTTGTCTCCCTTTCTCTCTCTCCCTTTCTCTCTCTCCCATTCTCTCTATCTCCCTTCTTCTCTCTCTCTCTCTCTCTCTCTCTTTCTCTCTTTCTCTCTCTCTTTCTCTCTCTCTTTCTCTCTCTCTCTCCCCTCTTCCCTCTCTCTCGCGCCATCCTCCTTTCCCTCTCTTTGCTACTTCTCTATCCTCTCTTGATCGGTTAAATTTCCTTTAGTTCTCTACTGTGACATTCTTTGCTGTGCCTTTCTTACCTGGTAGAGCAGACCACACAGTGTTGAGAGGAATAGAACCCAGAGCAGACTGTAGCCTGCATAGGCGCCTGCCTGCAGGTCACTCTCTAAGTTGCCGGGGTCAATGTAGGCGATGCTCATCAAAAAGCCTGGCCCTGTGTACTTCCAGAGAAGAGAGAGAGACAGACACGGCTCCGATGGAGATGATGATCGTGATGGCGACGAAGATGAACGCTTTTCCTGTGCTCTTCCTGTCTCTTTTGGAAGCATCACGTCTGACGGCTCTTTCTCTGGGTCTCCATCTTCCTCAATCCCTGCTGATTCCATAGTCCGGCTGCTACTACTCTCAAGGTCAGAGAGGTCTATTTGGCAGTACTCTCCGTTGGTCCTAACGAGGCGCAGAGAAGCAGGTGACGGCGCCTCTCCGTGCTGTCTGTCCTGTGAGCAAGCTTTGTCGTTGGACACCTGGACTCCCACGTCTTCATCTTCTCTAAGGCCCGGGTCTTCCTTGAGAGGAGTGGCCGTATTCGGAGGCGTGATGATATGTTCTGGCTCCTTTGCCTCCTCATCGTGGCTATCTCGCCGACTATCATCCTCACTGGGAAGAGCCTGCAACATCGCGCTTCCTTTTAAGACAAGCCTCCTAAGGGCTTAAGCTCCTCTCATTGTGGGCACAAGGGTTGCTTTCAACAGACGGAGGCGACGATATCGGCCTGTAATCTGAAAGAGCCGAGATCTGGTCTAAAAGCTGCTCGTACAATGATCTAGGACGCCTATGAAAGATGTTCCTGCTGCACTAGCCAGTGCCCGCTCGGCCTTCAGCTTCCTTCCTCGCTGCTGTCTGCCTGCCTGTGGGCCTGTGGGGCACCAGGGATGATTGAGAAGGATGAAGGCAGCCCGAATAAACAGCTCCTGTGCACCGTCGTCGTTACCCGCTAACTCTTCCAGGATGGTCCCATGTTGCGAAGGGTCAAGGAATCAAGCTTTGGAACTTTGGAACCCGACGATGTCTGCCGCCCTTCCTTTCGACTAAGGCGAGGCGTCGGTACCTCCTTATGCTGTCGGGAAGATGTGGTATGCAGATCCTCCACCGTCTGTTCTGCGCTCTCCAGGTGTACCCACTTTTCCAGCGGCACTGAACTGCATTACTTCATCGTGGAAACAGAGACGCCCATACATTCGCAATGCAAAACGATAACGAACACTTGCCAATGTGTTTAGCCATATTAGCGAAAGGCAGAGCTGCGCGTCTGGGCCATAGAGTTAGGCGGCGGCCACCTCAGAGCCTTGTTAATGACATTTGAGATGGTCGCTCATGAAGCTGGGACCGCTGGAATATGGGTGGCGTAGAAGTCAGGAGCAAGCTGAAGTCAAGGCTCCTATGGTCAGTCATTCAGAAGCAGCACCTGTCTTCCTTTCTGGCCAGTGCCGCATAACGGTGGTGAGCGTGATGGGCTTGGAATATAACCAACTTACTTAGCTGCCGGCCCTGAACTTGCTGTTGATCCAATCCCTTCCTTCTCTTTCCCTTCCCTCAGATCTTCTTCTAACTGTCGTCATCACCCCTTACGTCGGTCATCACCCGCATAGTTTTTCTGAGGGCTGCGGTGTTCGTTTGGGGCCAAGATGAGGAGGACGAGGCCTTTCTTTCGTGTGTTCACCTTGCAGAGTGGCTGAAAGAAGAAGAAGACGTAGAAGTAGTGGTCAAGGCAGTAGTAGGAGGAGCAGTTGCTGGTTCTTCTTCTCTGGCTATTGTTGTCGGACGGGTGGACGAGAGGGTGCTGGAATGATTGTGAGCTTCTGGTCCGAGGCACGATGATAATGATGACATCGTACAGGTCGTGATATAATGCCCGGCCTGGCCATCATTGCTGCAGTACCTGGCAGATGTACGTCTCCTCTTCGTTTTATCTGTCTGGCGTTCTCCTTGCTCATCAGCGGCTATTGGAAGCTTCGTTATCCGTGCTTTGTCCTTGTCTAGTCCGCTTCCTCTTGTAACTCCGTGCTCGTCCTACCTTTGTTCTGCGGGCGCCCTACGTAGCTGATGAGAGAGGGAGTGTTCCTTGACCATTAGGCGTTACTCCTTCTTCTCTTTCTCTTGTTCTATCTTCTTCCACTCCTTGCACCAGAGTGGAAGAAAAGAGGACAATGGTGTTCTCTCGACCAGGACCTCACTGCCCTAGAACCTTTTGGGGCCATCACTCTCATTCCAGGTCCGCCTTGAGGGTCGAGGCCGGTTCTTCACAGTTGAATATCTGAGAAGGTGTAAGAGTAGGATATTCTTCAAGGAAGGCAACGCATTCCTTTCTTTCCGTGGTAGTACACATGTTCATCTTCTCTCGTTGGTTCTTCAAATAATACTAGTTTACTAGCCACTCCTGAGTCATTGCTCGATGATAGTTTCCTTCAAACTGAATATCTTATGATTCTGTCATCGTCCTTAACGGAAGGTCACATTGCTCACTTCGACCCCACTCCACAAAGGGCCGCGGCGATGGCGTGGTAGAAGTAGCATAGAAGGAGCAGTGATTGTTGAGGATGATCATCGCATGCTGCTGCTGGTGGATCTTTTGCTGCCTTGGTGGATAGAGTTTGAACGGCGAAGAGGAGCTGAATCAGAGATACTGCTGGTTTTAAGAAGAGGCTACAACGCAAAGGTTACTACTGAACTTGATCTGGCGATGTTAAAGCTTCTGCCTGTCTTCTGTCGGTCAGTCATCATCATCATGGGCTCAACAACAAGGCTGTATGTCGGTTCCAAGGAGAGATAATGACTGCTACGTTGACTGCTACTGAACATTCTGCCATCATGACTGCTAGCTGCTTGTTGACCCTTATTTCTCACTCAACCTCCGTCTCTGTTCGGTTTGGGACCGCGCGACTGTGTCGTTCCACTTCTTGGTGCAGTCCTTTGTGCTCTTTTGTTGTCCGTCATACACCTAAATAGTTAAAGGACCTTTTTATACGAAGTGGCAAGTGGACGATGGTGAGACCGTACGGTTGTTGACTCTTTCATATTCCCTCCTCCTATCGGTCTGTTCTTGACTCCTCTCTCGTCTCATTCCTTCTTCTCTCGTTAAGCGATATCTATTCGCGAGATGCTGTCTTGGCTTCTTCTACTTCTTGGTGTCTTTGCTTTCTTCTTCTTCTTCTAAGGTGCACGCTAGAGCCTCGAAGTAGTTTGACCCAGCAGACAACACCACCTGCACTAACTTTAGTTCAGCAGGAGAAGTGCTTTTCTCTATTCATCACTTTCTATATGTTTATGTTAAGCCTACTAGGGCCTTGAGGCCACGTAGTCCATACTTCTCCTAGTAAATGTAGTTGGCCTTGAAAGCGTGGCCATACGTTTTGTCAAAGGTGGGATCCAAGGGGCTCTTGCCTTTGTAGCTAATAATGTGTTCAGTCAATTCAAACCAACCATTCTTGGAAGAGTCATCATTTGGCGGAGAGGTCTCCTTGTCTACGGTCAGGCAGGCTACGTAGTGAACACCGTTAAGCTGGATAGACTCTGCTTTGCCGTCGCTACTTTCAGCAGTGTGCGATATTGTAAGTTCTTTCTCAAGGTCTACCGTCTTCAAGTCGAATCTCTCGCTAAGAACAGCACCTAGAGAGCCCAGCTCTGAGATGTTCATGACAGGTACCTGGGAGATTCCCCAGGACACGTGACTTGTCACCACGACAATGATCACCGGAGCCAAAGCCATTATGTACAATGTCTCATACCCAGCGTAAAGCATGAACAGGATCTGCAAGGCCACGCCAGCTTGATGGCAGCAAAGCCCTATCATGGTGACGTACATGAAGCGTGTAGTGCGCATGTCCCACAGAATGTTTCCCAAGCGCTGGATGCCTCTTCGCATCCAGATCTGGCCCATACCCAGGAGATTGAGAAAGATGAGGATAACCTCATAGTTGACCTGAGTCAGCGGTGCGTAGAAGCGATGCAAGACCACGTTAGAACCCTCCAAGTTTGACGACCCCATGGTGATGACAGCCAGGTTGAGGGAGGTGCCGACGACCAGTAGCGCTTTCATGCTGAAAGAAGTATGTCGAATAACGTAAGCAGAGCACTCGATGTAACGTAACGCAATGGCATCGAGGAATCTCTTCTGCGGGTAAGCCTTCAGTTGTTGAAGAATGACTCTCACACGCCGCGTCGCTTCCTTGACATAGGATACAGTGAAGCTCATGCCAACAAGAGCGGTGAACGCCACGATAGCCGTGAAGACCAAACGGATGGAGCCTTCATCCAAATGCACTCTCATATTGTACTGCCTCAGATCTGCCAATCTCTCCTTGTTGAAGTTGTCAATGGTAAGACCATTTGTCCCTAAAATGCCGGTTGTGATGATGCAACTTAGACGAGGGCCTCTCATCAAGAACCAACCAGTAACTCCTCCGCTCTGAGTTGCCATTGCGTATCCCATCTCTCCAGAGACCCTAGCAGCCGTGTTGCTCACAAGGTAAGTGTCGTTGGGCATGTAACTGACCTCCAGGGCAAGGTCAGCACACCTTTCCTCATACGAGAATCGTACAGGTTGCAGAATGCCAGTGTTCATGCATCCTTGGCTGCTAATAAAGAGATTGCTATCGTATCGTAGGGAACCAAACCCAATCGTGGAGGTGCAGCTTAGGTCAAATAGGACTCCAATACCAGTCATAGCGTTTCCAGACGGCAAATATTTGGAAAGGGCCATGCGCAGGAGCTCTGAGGAAGCTTGAGCTGTGTCAGAGGTCCCTCTGCCATCAGTCTTTCGCAACTGCTTCTTCATATAGTCACAGTTGGAGAAGATTCTGTTTGACTTTTTGCCCTCTTGTCCAGCGATATATACCACGGGCTTCTCATCGTCCTTTGTTAGCAGGCCGCCTTGAATTGCATAGGTGATAACGAGAGAACAGTTGGGTCTCTTAAGCTGAGACTTCACCGCTTCACAGAGGTCCTCGTTCGCTTGGCGAAGGGCCTTGACGCCAGGATTGTACTCCGGCCAGGGCTTGAAGGTATCCGAAGGTAGCGTCTCATGTGAGACGAGTGTCAGGTCTGAGGTCTTGAGCTCAGCAAAGTCATAGAACTTGAGGATTTCTTTACCACTACGGAACTCAGGGTACACGCTTAGGGCAGGAAGGCACTTCATATAGTAGTCTCTGTATATCTCCCGTTGAAAGGCAGGGAGTGATCTCGCGTTGGCTCCCCAGCCACCATTACTGGGTAGACCCATGAAAGACTCCAAGATCATTCTGCAAAGCGCCCCACCGGCAGAGACAGCCTGAACAATAGTAGGAACAGTTCCAGCAGCTTTGCAACGGCCAAGACCTAGCCCCGCGCTATTAGAGTCTGCACTGAGAGCCAGCTCATAGTAGGAAAGAACGTTGAACCCGACGCCGGAGGAGAACACCTTGAGCCTGGCGGAATCTAGCTTGTTCTCGATAACCGTTTGGTACATGTTCATTGGGTACGCCTTAGCCACACATTTTGCTCGTTCATGAAGCGTTGTCTTTGTATAACAATCCAGCCCAGAGGTCATGAAAGGATAGTAAAAGTTGAAGATCTGATCAGCCGGAAGGTAGTCTTCGTAACCCGGAAGCTGATCTGCGACCATATCGTGCAGCGTGATGTTGAAGAGGTGAACCCATCCTTCCAACGTCTCAAGGGCGTCAACAGGCTCGGCAGTAGGATCCCTGAAGACCCAGGTCCCTTTCATGGCTCCCCAAGTGCTTGGGTTATAGAAGGTGTTCAAGATATTGAAGCCATTGGCAACTCTGCGACGCTCCAGATCTTCATTCAGCAAAACGTTTGAGAATGGAATATTGAGCTGGAGGGTATCCTGCCAGGTCACGTGCTCCCTTCCTAGAGCGTTCACGACATCCTGCACGAACTGGGTGGCGATACATTCCGTCCATTCGTTGGAGACGTCGCTCGAAGTGAAACGAGTCCCGTATGAGAGAACTGTGCCGCAGATATCGTCAATGTCAGAGATTTTCACGATAGAGTCCTTGGTTTTGAACAAAGAGGGTTGGCTGATGTAGAGCCCCTCGTTCTCGAAGGTCTTGATGAAGGAGACTTCGGAGGAGTGCATGAACGTTGAGAAAATGTTAAGGATAAGCGGCTTCACGGGAAGGAGGATGACAACCAGTGCGCTAAACATAGTTGCTGAGATCTCCAGCGTAAGGTGCAGCTTCCGAAGAAAGCCATTCTTCTGAGCTGACTTTCTCGGTCCCATTGGGACTGTCTCTTCTTGTCTGAAAGCCGTCAGTGCAGTTGTCCTTTGCGCTAATGCTTCAACTACTAACCTCGCCGCTTGCCGATATTCGAAGAAAAGAGAAAGTGGTTGGTCTTCCCTGATTTTCTGAGCTTCATGTTAAGAAGGAAGGTAGTAGGAAGTGAAGAAGTGGGGCTTTTCTTAAGCAGACACTGGTTTGCTTTTCTATGGTCCATTTATCTCAATCATGGTGCTTGGCAACGAGATAGAGTCACAGCGATGTGTCAGCTAGGAGATAACCCAATGGCAAGTGGGCTGTTAGGACAGCAAACTGGCTGAGCCCCAGTGTACCACTCATCATAAATGGTAGCCGGGTGCCTAGCGGGATCATCAGGGGTGATGCATGAATGGAGTCACCTCTTACCAAAAGTTCGTTATAGCGTTGAACAAGACTCAGTTCGCTGAGACGAACCACCACTTCCATCCGATTGTGATCCTTCACTGCTCACGGCGATCTAGTCTCGCACTTGATAGAAAGGCAGCCCCAGCACTAGTTTTCACCTGGTGAACTCTGTGTTAGTTAGCGGTTACTCTCATATGTGTAATCGACCTCAAAGCTCTTGCCAGTCAGCTGTTACGTTACAATCGCAGCAGCACTCTCAAAATAGATCCTTCGGTTTTTCCTATCATTGTGGAAGAGGAGACGAATGAAGGAAAGGACGAGGAGTTCAAGCCACATTGCCTTGTATTTGGAAAGGCGTTGTTGCGACTACAGCTCCCAGAGCTCAAAAGGAGTCTCCTCTGCTGCATGATGGGGGAGCTGCTGAAGGTAGTCTGAGTCGTCTGGTCCTTCTCTTCTACGTTCATTGATAAATGACTCTCGCGATGAACTAGTCGGCTCATGCTCATTCATTGTACCTCTCTACTGAGTTAATAATACTACGAGGAGTACCTTTTTCTCTTCCTCTGACTTCTATGTAGAACTACGATGGCGGTTATGTCCGTAAGTCCTTAGCAGGTGCCTATCTGACCGCACCTTCATCCGGCAAGCATCCAATCTCCACCGGGCTGCGGTTTCGACCCGACCAAGTGACCGTAGAAAGCACACGAAGAAAGAGCTGTACCGTATGTGGCTGTGGAGACTGGAGACAGGGCCAAGTTCCTAAGCGGCTTGGGCAGGATCGTCAGATGGATGAACAGTATAACGGTAAAACGGTAGTGGCCTTTGCCCTCGTAGTAACTCACTCGTACTATTATTAGTTAGCGGCTATTGCTTCTTAGCTTGCAGTCTTATCTTTTGCTGTCCCTGCCACGCTCTCGACACGGTTATTTTGGGATTGCGCATATTACTGTTACCTTAGGGTACCCTTCCCCTTCTTCAGGCATCCTGACTGCTGAAGTCCTCCTTGTCCTTATCCTAATCCTAACCCTCTGATGACTAGCTTATTATGCCATGGAACCTACACCTACTCTCGAGAACATCCTCCAGCTATTCTATTGCTATTGGCGAAAAGGTCAAGAGGAAAGGTCCCGACCGGGCACTATTATTGATAGCGAAGTTTGATAACAATCCCTCTCTAATATGCTATAAACTCCCAACTACTACCTACTACTAGAAGAAGAAGAAGAAGAAAGCCACAAGAAGAGCTACAAAAAGTCGTGGCCACTTCACCAACAACTCTCTCTCCCCTTCATTACATTATCAGAGAAGGAAATATTATCATATTAGCTGAACTCCCTACTCAGCAGTAACAATAAGAGAGAAGGGAGGGTGAAGGGGAGACCGAGCACCAAAGATTATCATCACTCTCGGCGGCAGCAAGCAAGGAAGAGAAGAAAGGGTCCAAGAGGAATAAATACGTATCAGAGTCTGATGAACTATTATCGTGCTTTCTTAGTTTTATTAGTGAAATGGATGATGTGGAAGGAGACTCTGGTATGAAGGTGTAAGCCACGTTAGAGGAGACCATTGCCCATTTGCTGAGAATCATCAAGTGAAGAAGAACAATCACAAATTGAAGGTTCGTCGCCAGCTAGCCACTGAACAGAAAGAGTCAATAGGAGGAGGCAAGAAAAGAATGATAGTAAAAGGTACGTAGAACGGCGTTGTCGGCAGTTAAAATTGTGCGAAAATGCGGATTTCTGGCGTTCCTTGCACCCTAAATTCGGGAGCTACCGCCGCTCACGCGGCGGCGGAGGATCAATCTCACCTCCAGAACAGAGGGGATGTCCCACCAAAAATGGGACAATTGGAAGAAATTATGCTATTTTCGTTGATTCTTACACGGACGGCCTCCTAGTTCTATCGGTTTTGATTGTTTGTCTACGTCGTTGCGGCTCCAGCAACAACGACCGACCCTCGGATTGGACGACCAGCAAGGAGGAAGACGACTCGAACGCCCAGTCTTGGAAGCCATACTGTCAGCACCACGATGAGACATGCGACAAAGCAAGCTTTCTAAAACGTTCTTGTTCTTCCTATTGACGACATAAAGGTAATAGAGTACGGAGTCCTAAGTGCTCGCGGCTCTCTAAAGCGTAAATAGATTATAATCAAGGAAGACAATTGGGAAATGTGCAAGGTCTAAGACGACGTGACCTCTTAGAACTTGTCAGCCCCCGATCATGTAGCTCAACTTGCAGATGAACTACCCGGACGCGGGATGCTGTATACTCAGTAAGTTCTAGGCATGTAAGCGGGCGATCTAGAAAGATGGTGCCCTCTCTCGAGTGACAGTGACATCGAGGTTTTATAACGGTAGAAGAATGTGTAATGTCATCATCCTATCTTCCGCCAGGGTGGTTACCTCGCTATTTATTATTATTAGTAATGTGAACTGAAGAAATAGGGCTGTGGATGTTCCGACTCCGGTTCCTTCAACGCTGAGCAAGTGGTGCTGCTAGAGCCATGTTCCGTTATATCAAGCACGGCAGCTACGCTCCTCTTCGATGATAGAAGGACTTCGACCGTCCCCGCTCTTCGAAGGCATAGTGAGGAATGTTGACACGAAAGGACCGCACGACGGCAGCAGGAGAGGCATGATACTATGCTTGACTACCGAGATATTCTTATCCCTAGTCGAATGCCTTCTGCTTCCGAACAAAATAACAGATGTCAGCCCGAAAGAAGGTGCTTTAATGACTGGCTCAGAGACAAGATCTCTGCAAGTAACGAAACGAACAAACGTTAGTGGAGAAAGTACTCTATGAACGGCCCATGGGCGTTTCTCCTTGGTCGTTCTCCGCTTTTCGTGGTTTACAATAGAAAGGCAGGCTTGAGGGCAGGTGAGGCCCTACGACACAAGGTAGCAGAAGCGCCTCTCAACAGTCCTCGTGCGACTAAGAAAGAAACAATCTCACGTAGTGTTAGAATGGTCACTCTCATAAAAAGTCACTCTCGCTGGTTGGAGAGTTGCCTTTAATCCTCATCAACAGCTACCATACTCCTTGTCACAAAACCTGCCTATCATACTCCAGTCTTGACGGAGGATGCACAGATCCTGAGCAGTCTTATCAGCCCTAGAGGAAGGAGCTAAGGTCAAGTGCGGGATCTCAGTTCTCAAGAAAGTAGATCAGCAAATTAATGGATCAATGTTGGCTTTAGAGCCTGCTGTCACCCTTCATCAGCAAGACCCACTGTCATGATCAAAAATGGAGACCTCTCAGGCCATTATCTTGTCCCACAAGGATCAGCAGATAACGTAATAAAGTTGAAAGGGCTCCATAATCCTGGTACTTTCTTCTCGCAGACCCCTTCGTCTTCCTGGACTGTCTCTGGATAGTTTCTTCCCGTGACGAAGATTTTATTTATAGACCATTCTGCTCAAAAGAAACGAACGGATTGAGAGGGAACGAGTAGCGGTTGCCACTCTCTGCTCTATACAAAGAAGCATCCAGGTCAGTGCGATTTCTAGACTACTGCGGCTGTTGCTGCTGCTGTTAGGTTTAGTCTCAAGGCAATGTAATCGTGGAGAAATGCCGAAACCCCTGAGTGTGATCGCTGCGTCTATTTGTTCCTCCGAGCTAGGGCAGCTGTAGATTGGCTTTCTCAGTGCAAGGCACCACCAACAAGCGGTTGGCTCTTCGTCGCTTTTCTCTCCCCGCCATCCTTATCGAGCTAGCAGCTATTTTCTGTCACGACTCCAATCATCATCATCACCACTGCCTTACCTGGGTGGATCAAGCGGAACAAGCCTGACCTAGCCTGACCTTGGGTTGACAGAGATACTAGAATCGTTTCAAATGACTTCACTCTCCATTTTCCTCGTAGACGTCCTCTTTCTTCGCGTGTCTGGAGGCGGTCTCCCCTTGGAAAAGTTCCCTTAGCTTGACTGCAAGCGAACCGGACCGCTCAGCGACTCACCAGGAGGGTTGCGTGTCATTCCAAGAATCTCGAGCACTACCATCTAGAGGCAGCTTCTCTTGTTCCCTAGGACATACGGGCGCATCCGCCTCAATTCCTCTTGTAACCAGTGTGGAGCTATGGCGGACTTCATTGGTGCAGACTCTGGGGACACGTCATCGTCACCCTACGGCGCGGCTGTCTATGTGAACGGAAGTGGAACCTGGCAAGGCCAAGTATCCAAAGCCTTTGTGTATATCCTCTTTATCATCCTTCCACTCATCAGTCTGGGGCTGTGGAGGCAGAGGCACATCTTTCCCCTGAACTCCACTCCCAGCTTTCTGCTGATCGCGACACAGATCGGCGCAACTTTCTACATCTTGTCACTCTTCCAATCAATGATAGCTCCATCGATGCCTTGCGGACTGCATATTATCATCTCTTGGGCAGAAATATTCCCTTATCTTCCAGGGTCGCTCCTACAGCTGTGGTATCAGTGGTTCGTCTTCCAAGTCCAGCAGAGTAAATGCAGAGGGAAGCGAGACTTCTTCGTCCGACACGCAAACTTGACATCCCAGAGCTTCTTGATCAAAGTATTCGCTGGCTTTGGAGTCGTTACCTGCATTTTGCCTGTGATCCAGTTAGCGTCTCGAAGTGCGGATGTGCTTGCCTCGCCCATGACCAGTGCCGAGTGCCTCGCATACACATCCGAAGGAGAGGTCAGTAGTGTCTCGCTCTTATCGAGGAGTAATTAGTCCCATCCAGTCCTTCGTTGGACTCGACAACCCCTTGACGTACTCCATTTGTTATTGTTTCTTGCCAACATTGATCACCTGTCAGCGTCAGTCCTCACTCGTGTTTGCTGCTTGTCAAGAGATAAGGTTAACGCTACTTCCTCTGTTCTCACTCTGCTCCTTTGATTATAATCGTCTACAATTCTCAAGCTTAGTTCAAGACGTCTAACCTTATCCCTGTCTTGCAGAAAATTGTCAGCAGTATGCTTTGGTACCCACTCCTTATTGCCAACGTTTGCTTTGCTTTCTTGATGCGAAGCGTGAAAGACGCCTTCAACCTTGGAGAGAACTGGATGAAGATTATCTTTTTCCTATCGATTGGGACGCCACCAAAGGCCGTAGCGTCCGTCGCTAATGGACTGCAAGATGAGGTGAAAGTGAACTGCTACTTTATGGGGCAACTTGCGTTCGCTGTCTCAACGGTCTCATACATTTGGTTCGCATCTATCGTTCCGTTGGGAATGACGCTCAACAACCAGAAGAAGAAGGCTTCTGCTGCTGTGTCTCATAACATGTCCTCACGATCATCCAAGCGGCATTCCATTAACGACTTCCGACAAGTTACAACGACTGCTGAACTGCGCCGGCTTTTACAATCTAAGGAACTGATGGCAGCGTTGAAAGCGTACTTGGTGAAGGAATTCTGTGTCGAGAATATCCTTTACCTTGAGTCTTTGGATCGACTGAGGGCTGCCGGCAGAGTGGATTCAATTGCTAGGCTGTCCCCGTCACAACCTCCTCAAGCCAGCAAAGCACAACTGTTGCAAGAGCTGGTGGCTGACTTCATCAAAGTGGGAGCTCCGTACGAGGTAAACATACAGGCGGATCTCAGAAAGAGAGTCCTGGAGGCAGCAGAACACCTAGCTAAGGCTTCAACAGAGCAAGGTGTAGATGCGACTATGAAAGAGCAGCTTTACGAAGAGGCCTTCGCATGCTTGGTGAAGGCTGAGGACGAGGTACTGAAGATGATACTGAACCCGTACAACAGGTTTGCGATGGCTGGGGGTGCTATGGGTTATGGCACTTTGAATAGATTGACGATGGGTGCGACGAAGGACGGTGATGATGATAAAGCTGCATCGCAACCGGGCATTCTGGACTCATTGAAGTCAGCCGTGCATCCGTCAGTCCAGTGAACTTAATGATAATGCAACGCTTGAACCATCTTTTACATTGACTGACCAAAGAGAGAGCAAAGACATCGTTTTTTTATCTTTCTGTCTGCAGATTGCTACTTTCTCGTCCTATGCGGCACATCATCATGAGTCCCGGCTAAGCCCTACTATATGACAGCCGTCTGTTAATATAGCGTGACAGCCAATATGCCTTCAGCGGGACTGATCGAGCTCTGCCACGTGTGAACTATTTCTTCGGCTTCCCCCACCAAGCATACCACCATGATCAAGGTAGAGAAAAGTAACTCTAGCAACGATGTTGGAGGAGCGGAGACCTCATATCAATAATCTTTCTCATCATTTACTGTCCTTCAGTTCTGGTGGTTTGCCATTGATGAGGTGTGGATGACAGAATGCATGCTGTGCCCAAGGAAAGGAATGGCTTCGATCGATGTTGCTGTTGTCCCTACTTCCCCCGTTCAATGATGACATTAATAGTGGCGACCCCACGGCCCGTCATGGTTAATGTCTTTTCAAAGAAGAGAGTCTTCATATGGAGGAACAAAGTGTTAATCCCCCGTAAGGTGTCACTGCAAGGTAGTATCAGGCTGAATGCAGCATTATTGTCGGTTCCTGGTTGTTGGTTGATGGACTCGAAATCCTCGATAGAAGAAGAGAAGAGAGTCTCTTCAGTTTGTTGAGGTTGGTCTTCTTCTATCGCCTGACTGTTCGGTCATAGCCTTGAGTTGGATGCTCCAGCAGGTTCTTCCTCAAGCTGAAGATTCACGACTTCCCCCGTAACATCGTATGCGAGCAGGTAGGAGGGCAATCAGAGGGACAAGGCGGAGAGGAAAGAAAGAAACGAGAGGCATCCAGTCAATCCTCCTCTCTGTACAGAGCGGAGACCAAGTTGTTGACCAAGAGGACCTCCTACAGTCGTCGGGAATCTAGGAATCACTAAGGAGGCCCTCTTCTTACTATCCACGAGCTATTCAAGAAGAAGATTGTGGCACCCGCGCGCCTTGCCCAGCACTCCGCAATATCTGGCTTGGAGCGTCCGGATCAGGGGACGTCATTGTCCTAACTCCTGATGAGTACCATGGTGGCACTTGAGAAATTTAGGGCTGAGCTGGTAGGAATTACTGGGTAGGAAAAGCTCGGAATTAATTGGTCAATGGACTCCGTTCAGTAGCGATGTAAAGCAGAGGTCAAAGCCCCGTTTGTTAATACGTCATAACACTCATTGCTGCTAAAGAAGATGAGAGAGCGACAAGGTGATGATCAGGAAAAAGAAGAGCTTTGGATGGTGGGAAAGAAGGCGTCAGCGTGCTTGCTAGTGGTGGACTGTACTTCTGTAGAAATACAGATCCGTGAGGTTGTGCTCAACAGAGTCCAACAACCAGCACCCCGATCTCTGAAGTCAACAAGAGCAAGTGCTGGTCTCCCAGAACATGCAGCCGGAGGAGCGACAGGCACCATTGGTCTTCCCGCTTCTTCTCTATCATCAAAGAGAAGAACCCTTATTTATTTTAAAAAAAAAAAGAAGTCTCTGCTGACGAAGAAGCAAACTACTGCTGAGTGGTAACTTGATGATGCTTCTTCTCTAATCATTCGCCTTTTCCTAGCTGACGCCACATTTACGAGTACTTAGTAGTAGGGAGGAACACCAGCAGCAGGACCATGTTTCGCAGAAGTGATGGTATGCGCCTTCTACTCGCGTTGTCTTGGTGGCTTATCCATATGGGTGAACACATCGGCGATGCCACCGGAGACCCGTCCCTCTATTATTTTTGCCATAATCTTAAGGAGGTTTGGGGCTCGGGAGGAGACCGCCTTCACCTGGCCGTACGTCGAGAACCCACCGCGCTCTTCCTCAAAGACCCAGCAAAGTATAGCGATCGTACGCCCGCCTGCTGTGCAGAAGAACTGCTACGCTTGAATGGAGCGGCGGAATTTACCTGCTGTGTGACGAAGGAGAAGCAATATTTTGTCTCTTCAGCTAACGCTGCAGCCTGTCCGACGTATAGCGAAGTGCCGATCTTCTTTAAATATGGCACTCCGGAGAAGTCCTGGTACATTCCTCCCTCATGGCAAGGATTCTACAAGCCTCCACCTGGGAGCCATATCCTATCATCTCCTCCTAATAATAGCCCAGTGGGTACATCGCCAGCGCCGCCGTTGACCGCCATAACGCCAACCACAGCCATAGGCCCAGCTTCCTCCCAGCCATCCCTTGCAGTGACGAGCCGGACGCCGTTGATGACAGCGCCAGAGGTCGAAAGAACAAGTGCAAGTCCGACCACCTCAAAGTCCCCACCAAAAGAAGAGTCAACAACAGGACCACCTACAACGGTGACTACAACGTCTCCTCTTTTGCCAACGACGGAGGGTGTGGCCAATGAACCGACCACGGCCGAACTATTGACAGCAGCAGCGCCATCATCACTGGCGGATGCCGCCTCCTCCTCATCGGCAAAAGCCTATGTTGCTCCTATGATAGTCGTCATGGTGTTGACTTGTCTTTTTGCCCTCTTCTCATGATGCGGTTTGACAGTTATGGACTGCCCTAAAGATGGTGGTGACGAGTGGCAAGTTGCTTGGAAGCTCTTCCTTCTTGTTTGTGGGTTTGCAAGTAGCAGGATGGGATGAATGAAGATTCTGAACGAGGTGTACCTAGTAGGTCAGCAATCGCCGCTAGTAAAAGTAATAAGCCACCAACAAGGTCCTTGCTGAACAGGAAGGACAAAGAGTTGGGAAGGTGCCTAGTAAACGAGCCTGGCAGTTAGACGCACCCTCCATCAGTCTTGAAAATCAGAAGTGGTAGGCAAGAAGTTGTTTAGAGTCTGAAGGATAACCTCCGCGCTCATGGCTCTTGCCTGCACCGGCCACCAGCAGAGCACCACGTATCCCTTAATTAGTCTCCTCCTCCGTATTGATAAGTGTGAAGAGTTATGACGATATGTGGTGGTTGGTACCATGAGCACTTTATCCTTAGCTGGAAACGTGCTGGCACCTGAAAATCTTGTCGCATCTTCCGATGCTGCTGGCAAGAGTATAAGCACTAACTTCTGGGAGGTTTGCCGAAGAGCTCGCCCCAGTCTATACAGACACTGGTCGGCTGATTTATTCAAGAGTGCCTTATCTATTGTTGGATAATACTCGAAGGCGGGCAGATGGATGTCTTCCTTGACTTTAAAATGTAGTGCGACTGCTTCGCTGCCCGCTCTTTGCGTACCTGAATGAAGATGCAGGAAGAGATGCAGAGCGCAGCGCCCACATGATGGTTTCCTGTCACTTTCGTCCTTCTTGGCTTTCAAGCCTCGCGACACTTACCCACATGTTTGACTACTCTGCAGACCGTGCGTCCTGTTGTTCATGCTGAGTTACCTCTATTTATTCTTATGTCCTCCTCCTTTCCTAATGTTGCGGCTCCATCTCATGCACAAACCTAGGCACTCCCATAGGAATGTACAAGCTCCATAAGCCAACCATACATCTCGATCCGATCAACATCATGCTAGCCGACTCCGATCAACATGCTAGCCA
>FLMG01004191.1:0-45275 GCA_900088475.1 Hyphochytrium catenoides
GAGAGAGAGAGAGAGAGAGAGAGACAGAGAGAGACAGAGAGAGAGAGACAGAGAGAGAGACAGAGACAGAGAGAGAGAGACAGAGAGAGAGAGACAGAGACAGAGAGAGACAGAGACAGAGACAGAGAGAGAGAAAAAGAGAGAGACAGAGACAGAGAGAGAGAGTGAGGGAGGGAGGGAGAGAGAGAGAGAGAGAGAGAAGGGGATAATGATAAAAAGGGACAGGTAGAATTGAGAGATGAAGAGAGAGTCAGCAGCAATAGGATGACGAGTGAGAGCGCAGCCGTAAGAGCTCTTCCCTTTCTTTTATAATAAAAGATTAGGAAAGCGCAACGTGCCGGAGAGAGTGAAAGAGAGAAGTGACAGAGATAAGCAGGTAGTGGAGGCAGCCAGAAGAGATAGCGGGAGGGATGAAGAAGTAGAGGGGAAGGAGAAGCGACCGTCACAACATATTAGATCAGTCCGATCTCTGTGTGTATAGAGAGCACGGCGGTCATTCTCAGTGTCCAACTTTGCGCCTAGTAAGCCCTTCCGGCTATTCCTCCCTCTCCTCTCCACTCTTCTCACATCAACAGTGCTGCTCCTTATCCTTGTCGATAGAGCCATCTACCCAGTTTTATCTCTGGCTGCCTCATTTACTGATTGTCCTCAAGTCTTCTGTAAGCATGAAAGGACGTTGACCCACTGCTGCGACGCTACAATCCTGGTCCCGCTTTAGAGGAGAGTAAATGGCTCAATCTTGCACCTGACAGAGCTCGTTCACGCTTCAGCGCAAAGGCAGGTTGATGGCAGCCAAAGCAAGTGAGACCGGAACAATGGCAGCGGTGTCACCAGAACAACAATCACCTCCCGCTTCAATCCGGGCAGAGCAAACCCCAGCAGGCGGAAGCTCAACCGTCACCTACATGGAGGCACCTATCCTGCCCAGTGAGCCTCCAGCATCACCATTGAGCCCGTCGACTGGATTGCCGCTTCTGGGGAGCGAGCAGGCAGAGCGTGACAAGGTCGTAGCATCACCTGACGAGGAAAGGCCAAAAGAGCCCCCCGTCCCAAAGACAGTAGAAGAGTTAGAAGAAGAGCGCGAGATGGTGAGTTCCATGACCTCTAAGTGTTCATTCTCCTCCGCTGAGATCCAAAGCCCTTTCCTTCTCGTCCTCTTTTGTTGCCCATCACGTCCTTTTCCCTGTCAGTATCCCTTTTGGATCACCTTTCATGTCCCTCATAATGTCTCCTCAACCTCTCTGTAGGCGGAGTATCGTAAGGTGGCAGAGGTGAAGCAGGCTCAAGAGGACGCAGTGCGGGAGGCTAATAAAGCTGAGGAAGTGGCGGCGCAGGAGAAGCTCTCCCAGGCTGTGGGAGCACGTCGCGTATGGGCCCCCATCCTTATCCTCGGCCCCTTGTTCCCAGCGATGCTTGCAACGCTCACGATCTTCGTGGGCCCTCTAGTCCTCAGCTGGGCGTCCCTGGATTGCACTTACCCTCTTGACGGTATCAGGCTGACGGTCTTTTCCTCTGTCTTCCCATCGGTTTATTAGAGTTAGTACCTCGTTTTCTCTGAAAGTGTTAACCTTTGCGTTCATGCTCTCCTTCTCTTTTTCGCCCTCTCTTACTCTCAACCCTCTCAGTCGACAGTGTAATGTCTCACTATTTCTATAAATTAGCCTTGGCGTTGACGATCTCCCGTTGTCCTCTTTCTATATCGGCTCTGTCAGGACTCATGCGCTTCTTTCTTTCTTTTTACTCCTTTCGGTCTCTGTCGCTCTCACTCCTTCTGACTTCCTCCCTCTCTCTCTGTGAACTTTCTCTCTGTCTCTTCTCTGACTCTCCTTGTCTGTTCTTTCTTTTCTCCTCTTCTCTCTGTCTGACTTTCTGCCTGCCTCTGTGTCTGTCTCTCAAATGATGTCTAGGATTTGTCCGCGGATGTATAGGCATCTCGTATGTATTTCTAGGGTTCTACAGTTGGTTGTTCATTGGAGTTCTGCCGTTCAAGACCATCCGTCCTCTTATCTGGTTCTATGCTGCTCTAGCTTTCTTTAGCTTCATCTGGTAACGCGCCATGGCAAGATGATTATAGTGGATAATGAGAGCCAGAGTGATCGGGAAATAGCGACGGAGAGAGAGGAGTGGAAGAGCAGCCTAAGAAAGGACGAGAGAGTGTTAGAGAGAAAAGAGTGACAGACAAAAAGAGAGGGCCGGAAAAGGGTACACAGAGGGATGGAACTAAAGCAGACAGGAAGCGAGTTCTCGAAATGAGCGGCAACAGCAGAGAGGCTATGATGCCTACATTAGATTTCCAATGATTTTAAAACTCTTCCTCTCACTTGTTGCATCACTGCCTCTGCAGGTTCATCGTGGGCTCCGCAATGCTAGGACTCGGTTGGGCTTGCGTAAGTAGATCGTATACAAAGCTGGTCTCTGATGGTGCTCACTCTTCTATTTTCTGTCCCTGTATCATCGCTCTCACCCTCTCACATCCCATTTGACTCTTCCTTTTCTCCACCTGATCAGGTCACGACGGCTCCCGGACTTTATAGCTTCTCAACCTTCCTCATAGTGATGTTCTGGATGTCCTCCACCTGCGCCCTGGGCGTTGTCATATGGGTGAGGACCCATCCTACCGTGGAACAGAGTCCTAAGACCGAAGATGTCCCTAAGAAGACTGAAGGTAGGCCTCCTGAGATCCATCTGGCCCCTTTGTCCATTCTCTCCCTAGTGGATGTCGCCTAGCGCCCTCCGTACTCTCTGCTTTCCTTTCCTAACAATGCCTTACGCTTTTTTTTGTGATGCGGCTACCATATCCATTGGCACATCCTTACAGAAGCGAAGGCCGAAGAAATGACCAGCCAGGAACCGAAAGGGGCTGAAATAACAGCGGCAGGAGATAGTAAAGGAGGTGACAAGAGCAAGAATGGAAACGATGAGAAGAACGACAAGGAGGAGAACGAGGAAGAGATGGAGGAGGACGATGAGGATGAAGACGAAGAAGAAGAGGAGGAGGAAGAGGAGGAAGAACAAGACGAAGGAAAGCCTCCAGCGACATCTCCAGCTGTTGAGGCCAAGCCAGAAGAAAATGCACCCAAACAGACATAGGCTTCGTTCTCCTTTTGCTCCATGCCCAGTTACTATTTATTGCCGTCCGTTTGGCCTTAACCGCTTCAGTCTTCTGCCTGGCTTTGGTAGTTCAATTTCCGCTTTCCGTTCTTCCGCCTCGGACCCTTCGCTACTAGCGCTCCCATCAGGTTCCTCATCGCTAGAGGTTAGAACTAGGATGAAGATAGGCGAGAGACACATGGATGATCAGATGCTTCCAGAGACCAAGGCATAGCTAGCGCAATACTAAACGCACCTTCATCACTATCAGTCTCGACTCTATCCTCGTTTTCACTCTTTTCTTCCCCACTTCGCTCTTCTTCCCCGTCAGAGGCGCTCTCCTCGCTGTCTCCTACGATAAAGCCCTTCAGGTTGCCGTCCTCATCTGCATCTGATTCTTCTTCCTCTACAAGCCGTCGCAACTCTGGCTTTAGCTCAGGAAACTCTTCGATGATAAGTGATCTCTTTCCCTCTAAGTCCTTGAAGAATGGGGCTCGAACGATGTCCTCCACTAGCTCTGTAGTCCTCTCTTTTCCCCAATGCTCCGAGAAGCTCTTTACCACTCTTAGGCAGTTGGAGACTTCCCTAGTACACTCACAAAGCTTCAGTGCATAGTCCACGATATCCTCATGCTCCCAGACCCCTTCCATCACTGCTGCAAGTAGCTCAAGATCCTCATCCCTATGTAAATCTATCAGTTCTGCTTCCACAAGCTCTATAATTCTCCTCATTGCCTCCTGAGGTAGTAGAGCTGCACTTTGCACAATCCTTAGCAGCCAACGAGGCTTGAGCGTGACCTCTAGCCCTTCCAAAAACTCTGCGGTAAGGAGCTCAGGGCAGTATTTCTTCAAAAACTTGTAGGTCTGCTTCGGCTGCAAATCCCACTCTTGGCATATCAACCGCGCTAACCTTCATTGGCAGGACAGTTTGGAAGGACAGTTTGGAAGGGAAGCTTCAGCCCGAGCTTATAAGTAGGAAGAGCGCCACGATGGGAGAAGGAACACCAACTAATGACGAATCCTAGGTAGCAATCGAGGAAGAAGCAATATTAAGAAGGCCAGGGTGCCAGGCCACTTTACCTTCCTAGGGCCACAGGCTCCCACCGCTCTCGAAGGCCTGCAACCAGGAACTTGACACCCACTAGCTTGACTGTCTTCAAGTCCTCAGCAACAGTGCCGTAATCTACTCCTGCCTCTGGTATGTGGTTCTCTTCCTCTGGTTTCTCTTTGTCTGCCACCTCTCGCTTTTTACTCTTAGCGGCGGAGTTCCGAAATTCCTGCCCAAGCTTCGTCTTCCTCGCTCGGGCAGCTTTCTTACTTGTTTTGGCAATCACATCTGGATTGGACTGTGTGTCGAATTCTTTATCTTTCGGTTCATCTGTTCTACTTACAGGCTGTGGTCTCTTTCTCTTCTTCCCAAGGCGTCTGCTGCTCGAGTTGGTCAATTGTGCGCCATGTTGTTTGCTGGTGACCCTCAAACCAGCGAGGACTGCTTTCTCCAAGTCATCCATCGCTGCTGCACTCTCCCCAACTCTTCAGTTGCGCGCACAAAGCGGCGGCACCTTCACTGCCGCAAAGAACAACTATGGACTCGTTCAGGAAGGGATGACAAAGAAAACCTGGAAGACTGAAGAAGCGCCACCGCGTGCGTGTCTGCTCCTGATCGGTGAGCTGATCGTTGTCTCCGTCGGCGCTGCAGCGGAGGACAGCCGTCTTTATAGGATCAGAAAGCGGCCAGTGAATGATGGGCCGCCGAAGCGGAGGCATCACCAGACATCAGAAGGTTACACACCAACTGTAAAAAGATCAATGGGAGTGTTTCACAAGTGATTAACCAATCTTTGATAACCGAGATACCAGGTGATGTGCGGCACTAGTAGCTGAGCGGCTTTGCTAGGGATCCGCTACTGTACGAAGTGTACTTGTACAGCTCAGCAGCTCAACAGACAGCGGCATTAATTAGGGCTTTGTTCCTTAGATGTCTAATAAGAAGGTCTGCCCTGACGGCAGCTGATCGTCGATAGTACTTGGAGTCCGCTCCGTCGGTTCGTGACTTAGCTACGCGTGCGCTTTGGGAAGCGGAGGTGGCACGACTGGGCTCTAAGGGTGTAGGATCAAGGGCAAGGGGCAGAGTGCTTACAACATAGAAGGCAGGACCGCCAGCCCGCTCAATTGGCTGCCTTGCCTTGACCCTCTTAGTGCCCACGGTCTAGACCCTCCTAGTAGTGCCCACGGTTGAGGAGCTCTTTACAGGGAATAACTTGGCAAAGAGGTCTCGTTAGTACGCTGCTTCGGCGCTCAAGAGGGTCTGGAGCCACCGTCTCATCGGAACATGAATGGTCAGTCCAGCAGCTGGGCTTTCTACTTTCTTCAGGTGGGCAGCAGGAACTGCGCTGTGCTATCGTTGAAGAATGCTCAATAAGTATCCACTCGTCTGTAAACAGGGAGAGGATGGGGAGGACCACAGTCATCCGAATGCCTTCAAGGTGTATCACGAGCCAAGTGAGACCATCTGCTTAAGGCACTTTGCCAATAACTTTCCGCTCAGGTGATATCATAAACTGAGAGTCATAAGTGGCAAGCCTTATATCTAACAACCTCACGTCATCCACTTTCCCTTTACATCGTTCTTTCGCTCTTTCCGTGGGTACAGAGGTTTAGGAAACTTCCACTTCCGCTTTCGAGTTAGTGGGAAGAAGGGCTTTCTGTGGCTGGATGTGACAGATGCGAATGCCACTCTCCCTCTTCTGAATGGAAAGATTATCTCCAAAGTGTTACGTCTAGGTAAGCCTCCTTTATCTCTAGGTTGACCCACGAATTGGATACCATTGTGGCCAGCAGATAAGCCTGCCATTAGAGGCTTCCGCCTAAGAAGGAAGGCGAAGACGCTAGTGGATGCCGGAAACGAGAACCTTCCTCCTCGGCCCAAATCAAAACAGTCTTCCTCGGAGGAGCGCCCTCTATCATCGGCTCCCCTTCATCGAACGCTATCAGCACCTGAGAGGTCTGGTCCCCAGATCAAGCAGGGCAGCTACACCGAGAGCAGCCACAGTACGCCAGGTACTGGCGGAACACCAGCTAGGACACAGTCAGGGAATGAGCTACATGGGTCTAAGGTACGGTATTGTTCTCCTAGTCTGGCCAGGCGTAGTAGCTTACCTTGTGGACCTCAAGTCCGTCCGCCTGACATAACGATGCCCATGGCGATTGCTCTCTAATTCATTTATACTCCTTCCCCGGGTGTCAGTCACAGGTCCCTAAACACACTCCTCAGCTTGCGGCGAAGCAAGGGACAGAAGAGTCCTTGGATGACTTCCTAAGTGGTGGATCTTCAAGACCTGCAACTTCGTCTTTAAGTTCTGGCGGCCCGGCTGACTTTATCAGCTGGCAGACATCATCCTCAGCGTCACATAACCCCCTCGACCCTTTGAGTAAACGCAAGCCAAAGGCAGTACAACCACCAAATTCTGACACGTCCAACCAAGCAGTCAACCGCGCCAGGTCACCTGTGACAGTAAACCGACCACCACCATCAACACAAGACGGTGGGCAGACGGTCGGACCGGTCACTAAGGCAGAGATGGAGGCAGTTCATTGTGGGTCTTACGATGGTACAGCGGTATGGAATCCTGACAAGGTTGACCTTTCAACGAAGAGTGACAAGGTGGCTGAGGCTATCCAGGAGCGAATGAATGAAAAGCAGGCGAGACTGGAGGCAGCCAAACAGGAACTGAGAGAGAGAGAGACTCAGCAACAGCAACTAGAGCAAGAGAAAGATCAGGTAAAGCAGCGTTTGGATCCCGTCCTCAAGGGTTGGGCCTACGACGGAGGAAAGCTGAAGAATATCCGAGCTCTTCTATCTAGCATGCACACGGTAATGTGGAAAGACTCCAAGTGGACCGAAGTGGGCATGGCCAAGCTGTTGACCCCTGCAGATGTCAAAAAAGCCTACCGTCGTGCAGTGTTAGTGGTTCATCCGGACAGAGCTGGCGGTCGTACTTCAGAACAGCTCTTCATTGCAGAAAGAGTTTTTGACGCAATTAACGGGGCATTTGAACTGTTTGAGAAGCAGGAAAATGCCAAGTGAACGATAGAGCTGAAGGGTAGTACTCCTAGCGATAATTATTCAATAAGGTATATTTGTGAATATCAGGCACTCCAGGGCATGTCATTTGACAATCGCATGCTTTGCCCAGTAATCTACTGACTCTTGATACTTCTGGCGATCTAGACGGACTCCAGATCCTCCTTCCTCCTTGCCTAAGGCATTCCTCATCATCGTAATAGGTTGCATCGGGATTTCTTTGTCTATGCTCTGGCCCTTGACCGAGATGATGCCCCAGGGGATATCGTTGAGTGCTAATAGCATTTGATTGGTAAGCCAATGTGACAGCCAACTTAGTGAGAGACAAATACGATTGGAAACCAGGCCAGCTCCTGCAGTATTTGCCTACCTTTATCTGGCTCAACTCCCATCGCCTCATTCTCTTTGACTATCTGCTCTCTGCTGTAGCAAATGACGTCCAGGTATGGCGCCTTCTCTGGGCTGAATGTCTCAAGGGGAAAGTACCGCGTCAACCTAGTATTCACCATGATTAGAGACATTGTGACCCCTGGCGAACCAGGTCTCTCTGAGAACTAGACCAACTACTGACACAGGGAGTTCCTTTTCGGTTCGTGCTTCGTAGGTCGTCTTTAAATGTCTCTCATTCTCCTCAGTGATCTCCGCATCCATAAGCTAGACCAATCCCCAGGAGCAGCACGGATGAGTCTTCTTCGACAGGGAGTATCATAACGGTGCAATCTTACCTTTACATTTGTGAACGTGTTCGGGATGAATAAGTGCTTGCAGAACGGAGCATACCTGATAGATACTTTTATCATCTTACAGCGTCCCTATGACGGGGCCAGAGGGCTGTTGAGCAGCTTACCCGTCTACTAGATGGGCCTTGCCCTCAGCGTATATGTGGTTGATCATTGCCTCAAACTCCGATGGATCGATGTCAATGTATCCTGTAGGCTTCTTGGAGGCATCAAATTGCCGCAAGCAGAAAGCGTCTAACAGGGGTATGGAGGCCTCTCAGTCGTTCAGCTGGTCGTACATGGATCATATTGGCAGTCTTACCGACAGAGAAGACTTTTTTGTTAGGCGACATGCTGCTGGTGCTACGTGCCCAACTCCACAGCACCTTCAAGGTGGTTGTTCGGGACACGGACACTCCGCCTAGATGGCGGGAGGAGCAGACAGTTGCTACTGGAGGTCTGCACGGTGGCAAGGAGGTTAGCCTTGAGGTTATAAACAATCTCATACCGGTAGTCTCGAACCTCTTCTTATCATTTGAGTGCGGCCTCTTCTCGATCCTTGCTGCCGATGGTGATGGCGATGACCGCTCCAGTTACGGAGAGACATGCCCAAGATCTCTATCGCTTCGGACGAAATATTTAAGAACTTTCCTTTGAAAGTTATGGCATGCCATAATACCTTATTACAGGGATGGTGCAAACTTCCAATGTTGCATCGCACCGTTTGGCGGAAAGGTTCCATATCTTTCAATCGGTTTCTTGTTGTCATCCGCAGATTCTTATCGGACCATCCTCGCAGTCCGTCCGCTTCTTCGTTCTTTTTTTGGAGCTGGAGGCATCGTCCGCAGGGAAGATGGTCAAGGGTGGTGTCCAGCCAAGGATTGAAGACCTGTCAGCCGGCAGGAGCTTTATCTCTGTAGCTCTGTAGCAGCGGCAGATTGGAGTGAGTAGGAGTGGATACGGTGGTGGTCCATTTGCCTTTATTTTTGCAGGCTACCTAGGACCATTCTGCACAGGGCACCTCCTGCGCCACAGACATACGATAATAACAGTGTTTGTGTCCATCACGATGCTATTGCTTCATAGAACTCGGCTCGTCCCTTACTTGTTAAGGGATTTCGTCATCACGGGATGTCAGCAAATAAGCTAAGAGCTTTAGCTATCATTTAAACTTGGCTTGTTGCCTATCCGTTGATCTAGGAAGCGACCGTCAGATGAGCAAATGGGCACGGCAGAGGGCCGCCATCGGTTGCCAATCTCGCGTAAAACGGCTAAGGGTCATTTAGCGTTGATCTAGACTTAGGCGTTAGGTAGGCCCAGCGAACAGCTGCAGGGATGCCAAGAGCAGGAATGATTGCCCAGTGGTAAAGAGGACGATCGGTGGTGAGAGACTAGCACTCGGACTACACTTGACAACGCAATAACCACAGGTTACTCTCAAAGCTACTCATACATTACAGATGCCCATTTCTGACCTCCGGGTTAGGGCTGACCTGAGCAGGGCGAATGTTGTTGGAGTTGTGAGAGGACATTGATTACTTTGGCGTGGCCAAAGGGAAGCGCTGGTGGTCGAGGCATGACTGATTGAGACGCTAGTGAGGATTGTACAGGCAGTTAAGGACTGCGGCGTGCTGATGAGTAGTTGACGCTTGGCTATTTCCTCCTCGTTCGTCCGCCGTCGAAGACCCTTGCACTGCTCAGTCACAAGTTTATAGTCAACCGATATGGTGGTGGGAGCAAGCTTTGCTTCTAGAAAAGGTCTCATCACCATCCTCTTCGCTTGACGGGCTGCTTTGTTCTATCGGATCCGAGTAGAGGCGACGCCTGGTGATGAGGACAATGATGAAGATGAGGATGCTGCGTGCTCGCTGCTGGTGGTGGGATGATGATGAGGATGGACTGTGAGTATTAGGATCTTCCCAGGCTCTGGGCGGGGAATAATTCACATGTGGAATACTTCAGGACCAGAAATAAACACATTTGGATGTCCCCATCGCCGCTATTGAGCCATAATATCTGAACCCTTGAAACCACAATACTTTCGGGGAGGCTTCGTTGAAAGCTTCAAATCATCGAAGTTTCTCATCGTCGACAGATGTCTGTTTGGAGAATCTCTATCGCTCTTGTCTACATCCGCATTGAGACATCCACCTCCGACTTGGAGACGTCAGAAGTAGCAAGCTGCACTTCGACAAGAAGAACTGCTGAAGATCTAAGTGAGAGGAAACTCAGTCCATCACCGTTAGAAGCGACTCTACTGTTGAAGTGGCCGGGATCGTAACGAGAACAGTTGCCTGTTGACCTTAGACTTCAACAAGGGAGATGGAGCATAAGGGCACGGAGGGCCCAGGCAGAGGTCGTGGCCGAAAGAGACCCAGAGGCGGTGGGCAACAAGGCCAAGGACTGAGAAATGTCAAGCACCAGGCCAAACGTACGTATACAGCTATTTCTCTACTCAAATTTCCTTCTGACGATGTTATGCTTCAGAGCGAGCAGGTCAGAATCTAGCAGGTGGACCGGCCTCAAAGCTGGTAGCTACGGCAGTCCTGGCCACTATTCGAGGAGGAAAATCGGGGACCTCTAACCCTTCAGGTCAACAGAACGCCATTCGGACGACGCAGCATACTGCCAATATCGGTCGCGGGTCTGGCGCGAAAGCGAAACACTTGCCCTCTCATGGGAAAGGGCATAAGGGAAAACAGCGCCCAGCAAAATTGAAGGCTAAAAGTGGCCATACCTTCCAGACAGAGGAAGGGGCCGCTTCCATAGCCACCAAAGCGGCAGTAATTAGCCAGGAGCCCGCTCACGGGGCAGCAAGTCCTCAAGATCTCACAGCGGCTCTAGAGCTGATAGAAACAAAATCCAGTAGGAGCCCCATCACGACACTACCAGATAGCCCGGCCACAGAAGGCTTGCCAGCTAGGGACGACGGCAGCAGCCCGATTTCCAAAGCTTCGAGTTCGCCTTTTGTTGCCAGGGAGGTTTCGTCTCTGACGGCGCCGGCATCAAGTCAGCGCTCGAGAGAGGATGCTGCACACGTAGAGAAGGAAGGGTCACACCGTTCCGACGGCCACGCCCAAGGAATAGAGTCTAATGATTCGCTCCTGACTACAGCTGCCCGGTCACCAAAGAAGGGGCAGACTGAGCCACAGAATCAGAATTTCCAAGACGGAGCTGGATCCACCAGGCAAGGGGCAGCAGGCAGGGTTACTGGAGCCCGTACTATTCCTTTGAGCAGCTCTGTAAAAGATTCATCTCCGAATAGAGCATTGTATAAAGACAAAGCTGAAGGTCTCGAGAAGAAAGGTGCGCTTCTCCTACTGTCCCTTGTGCTTTACATTCGAACGAAATTATTCCTATCACTTCATCCCGCTCACTGGTGCAGCTCGCTCTCTTTCTTCTCCTGTTCCCACATCTCTTTCCCTCTCTCTCTTTATCTCTCTGCTTGTCTCTCTCTCTCCCTATATTCACTGTCCCTCCCTCCTTCCTCATTTCTCTCTCTCTCTCTCCCTATAATCACTGTCCCTTACTCCTTCCTCATCAACCCACCGAAACTACTCCTGGCCATTCTCACTTTGTTGCTGATGTCACATAAATGGGATGCCATTGTCTCTTACTACTACACACACAGCTTCTGGTCCGTCTCCGGCTCTTCTTGGCCCAAAAGCAACCACCTCTACACCGCAAACCAGTTTACAGACGCCCGACCTCCTTCCATCACACCAAGCAGCACAGGGAGCGGCGCCACCAAGGTTTATTCCGCAACCAAGCCCTTCAAGCTCCGCTGTAGTCCATGAAGCTCAAGATCAAAGTGTTGCATGGGGCCCGTCCTTTGGGCTTAGTCCTGCACAGCTGAAACCCCAAAGGGAGTCAATGACCTCACCCTTAAGCAGTTGGTACCTCTCTAGGGGTCAACCCAATTTCATCAAAAAGGTCGCTGCAACTTCAGCGGCGAGGGCTAGCAGGAAACCGGGGTCTCCTGTAAGGAGAACCGTGAATGCTGGCCAACAGCTCGAGGACAAAGAATCATCTCTATATAAATCCCTTGCAGAGCGAAATTGGCGCCAATGGTATGGACAGGTAGACAGCAATGATCTCCTGGACCCTTCATTGCCTGAAGAGGTGAGTGCAAGGGCTAGTCAAAGCTTGTCGGAGAGCAAAGACTTGTTCCCGAACTCGGCATTGAGCTTAGAAGGTACCGAACGGGACAGACCTCTGGACATCTTACCTGAAGGAGATAACCGTGCTAAAGACCTTGCATCGCACCCTGCCTTCCAGCAAGTCACAAAGGAGTTAGCGTACGTCGATCGAACCTAATTTCTCTTGGACCGAAGACTAACATGTTCTTATAACTTTTAGAGGGGAGAAGGAAAGACTCCGAAGCTTCGATAACGCTCTACTTAGAGCTCTGCAAGAGGGACTTTAAGGATTCAGGAAGAAGGGCAACGTCCGTAGATTTACAAAAACCAAAGGCGATACCAGAACATCCACAAGCACCAGGACAACTTGACATTTACATTTGTGAGTCTACTGGTGGATACATAATTGGCGGCCGACGCTCCTCCTCTGTAGCCGACGTTCACTTGAGCTTCACCGGGCCAGGCCTGGCAACAAGGATGGCTATCAGAGGGTGCATCAAGAGGTTGAAGAAATCCTCTAAAGCAGCTGCTGGTGCCTCGCTGAGGCGGGCCCAATATGCATGGCGATAGTGACAAGACAGTGTTGGATGTGCTAGTGAGGTTTACATTACCTCTTCGCAGCTGAGGAAGCGGAGTGAACAGGTGCCTATGGTCGCAGGGACTAGGAAACCTAATTGTTAATTAGAAGGAAGCGGCGACATCTTCCATTGGAGCACTACTACTTTCTTCTCTCGTACGTATTGTCCATGAAGCTTATCATTTACACTGAACGTCTTAAGATAAGAGTTGGGCGCGGATGGTATCATTAACACACGTCCCAGGACCTGCAAGAGTCTTTTGTAAGAAAAAATTTCTAGCTACATTCTGGAACCCTCCTGACAGCGTAAGTCTGCAAAGAGGACTACTGGGAGATGATAATATAGTTGCAGCTAGATTGAGTATGACGTTAAGCTACAATCAATAGAGGTAGCTCTAGTGTCAAAATTTGCCGGCTTCTGCATGAAGGATAGTTGGTCCCCACTGGCTGCAGCAATCACTAATAGCAGGATGGCCATTATGTTTGAAGAGGAGTGCATGGTGAGAAAGAAGCAGGTGGTAACAGCGTGTCCCAGAGCCTCCGTGACATCCCTGTAATGAGCAGAGGAATAGCGCCATACGCAGTCGTTTGCAACTCGTCGCTTCGAATCCCACGTTCAGGCCCTTGGCAAGCACCCTCTTTCTATTAAACTGCTCTTAATATGAGTTTCTTGGTGCTTACGGTATATCCACAGCAGATCTCGTTGCATTGCCGTTAACCCGCTAGCTTGCTTGTTTTTGCACTGCCAGTCGCTCAACATACACAAAGCTAGCCGTTCATGCAACAAGGGACTGTCAAGCAATAAATGGCTATGGGATTACCCTTCTCTTGTTAGAAGACGCTGGTCGACGTCCTTGGTGATACGATGATGACACCGGCGATAATGAACTCTTTTGAATCACCAAAGCAGCCCTTTACGGCATAAGGGCAGGAATATCCCTCTCCCCCGTTTCTCCTTGACTCGGTGTACGGCACTACCTAGGACCGTTCCTCATACTACCGACAACGGCACCTCTAACAATGAAAAATGTCCATCCCCTCGACCACTACTGCCATCATTTTAGTCGCTCTTTGCCTTAATTTAATAGTCGTTATGCCTCTAGGCCTTGCTGGCTTGGTCCAGTGGTTGGTACTGGGGAGCAGAAGGCAATCATCTCAACAAAGGAGGTTTCTTCTTGTACTGCTTGAGAGCGTTCACAATCTAGACCTCGACAATCTTCTCCCCCTGGTGGAGATAATAGCGTCTTTCATCCTCGTAACTGCTTGCCATAGGAGTTAGTGTCGGTAAGTCCTTGATGATAGTAGCATTATTGATGAGTAGTCTATGATGAAGGACGAATGGGTAGCGATAGATTGGTCACTCTCCGTCGTCGTAATGCTTGTGGTGGGCTTACCCTCTACTTGGAAGAAAAAGCACCAGAGGGATCATGTCTCTGAGGACAACACTGGTGATGCGGGGCATGCGTCATCAGCAGGCACGCATGGGCAGCAGCGCCCTTTGATACGCTGCGGCGCCTTGGGGGCTGCAGCATGCGGGATAGTAAGGCAAGTGTACTACCAAGCCCGTTCTTCTGTTAGTAGAGCTAAGAAGAGCCACCACAGTCATTTGTTCCTCATCGATCGTCCATCATATCCTCTCCTTTCAGTGCTATCCATCATCATTGTGCCATCATCATCCTTCCTCATCCTCGGGGCTTGCTCCTTGTTTACTTTCATTGTTGGTGGTGGTACTGGATGTCTAACAAGAACCACGGCAGGCCGAGAGCATATCCGTATCCTCCCTATTATCAGAGTACGTAGTGAACTCTAGGAATAGAAGAGATTTATTTATCGCAAGAACCCCTGTCTTCCAGTCCCACATCCCACAACTCCTCCAAAGAGCCCAAAATGCACATCGCGTGATGTATGAAGCGACAGGATAAAACCGAAGTACTGTACTTGATGTGAACTACGGGGGTGATAACTATGAAAGAGGTTATCGATGGCAAAGAATCACCCCACTCTCGTCACTGAAGCGAGGTTATTTATAAAACTGTTGATAACATAACAAGGCCTTCTATGTGTTGTTGGTCTGCTGGGGCCACAATTTACCGCCTTTACAGAAGCGCTACCGGGTTTGAATTTTGTGGTCCACTGATGGTTTACAGATATTTTACCCACCCACAGCCAACCAAGCCATAAAGAGCGTTGAAGAACATAAACTTGATATTTTGTAGAACCTAACTCCATAGTACCACCATCTCCTTACAACAACCAAGAAAAAAGCTGGTAGTTCTACTGTACCTAAACACGAGATCGAGAATGTTGTCAGCCATGGGTACTGTATGCGAAGTCTTAGCCCATTGGTGCACCTGTTCCATCTGTTCATGATGCTAGCACCTTGCACCGCCACATGCAACGGACATCTCCCGATGAATTAAGTGGGTAGGCTGACCGCTCAGGCCTGACATTACTCTTGCTTAATCGTTCAAGACCCCTTTACAAGTGATGCATACCCATCTACCGCTCGTCAAAAGTAATAAGGGCCTTACTTAGTTGAATGCTTACGACGAGAGCCTCCAAAGATGTACCAAGTTTGTTTGGCAAAGTTTGATAGTTGTGATGAATTGGTGTCGTACAATCAGCCTGTTGGAACAGTGAGAACCACCAGACTAAGCTTTAGCTTTTATCAAACCCCACCCACTTTGGGTAAGTCCAAACACCATTTCGCGTCCATAGAAGGCAACAACAAGGCGAGCAATCAGGAAACGAAGTAATAATACGAGCCCCAATCCGTCGAAGAAATATAGGGTGGAAAGTAGTCCAGAGTATGATTTGGCTCATGGCTCGGCAGTAACATAGTCAGTTAAAAGCAGAGGGGGCAGTCAAGTTTGATTGCCGCAGAAAGCGATCTCGCGTCATCATGATGAGGGGCAATGGCGGTCGGCCTAGAAGGCTTGCAGGTGCATCTTACTACGGCATTACTATCCGCTGAACAGGTATAGCATACCATGGCTCTGTATTAGTCACCAATGGCATACTATTGGACTATTCGACCACGTGTCCCTATCTTTCATAGACTGTTGAGGAAAAGCAAGGCAGAGTCGGGGTCGGACTCCAAAGTGAAAAAGGGTTCATTATTGACGCACCTCACACTCTTCGCCTCGCGAGGAACCAGACCAATGCTGGTTGGTGTTTCATGATACTTGTGCTGGAGAGGTCATTGGTTAGTGGTTGGGGCACTGGCTTCAATGGATAATTAAGTGGGTAGGATGCAGCCTCAATCGCCTTTGTTCTATGGGAAGAGCTATTATCAAGATGCGCACCTTACACACCCATCTGAGCCTTGAGAGTACAGGTACAGAGGCTGCAGAACCAACTACTTGTCCCTCACCTCTTGTTATTTGTTTATGAGATTCTCCTTATTTCCTACGACATAAAGGTGTAGTTCTACTGGAAGCTGTAAGCCTTCACAGCAGTTTACCTGCCTGCACCCAGTGCTTTGTGGGATTTTCGTTGCAGTTCACTTCTATGGAAACACAAATGCGGCAGCTCCTCCCAAGTGTCTTTGCTCAGAGTTAAAATTACTCCGCGAGCCTTTCCTGTTATTCCAAACTCTTTTGTCTTGCTGTCTTCGTGCAGGGATGCTGGACGATTTTGTTGAGGAATTACATCCGCCTACCCATCCCCTGAGGACTATCTTGAATTCCATCAGTGTGGAGCAAAAGGTGGTGGCTTTATCCCGCCACTGACTGTCGTGTAATCAGTTATTCCCACAGCTAAACCGCTTCTCTGCACTTTTGTACGGCAACCTGTCCGCGTCGCCTGTCGCGCCCATATAAGTCCTACATCACCATATATTTTTGCCACCCAGCCCCAGCCCACCCATTCCCATAGTGCCACAAATGCTGAACAGTGGGCTGATTTGAATACGGAGGACGCAAGAGAGAGCTGGTCGGCAGGTGCACTTGCTTCATGTTCCCTTCAGATTCTGCTTTGTTTCCGGGAATAGCTCTTGCTTTCTATTACTACAGTCCACATATCCAATGGCAGGATGGGTAGGCATTACAAAGCCAACGTCAACAGAACTTTCCAATGGCCGTGCGTGTGGTGAATGTGTCAATTCCTTCATTTCCTTGTTATTATTACTCCGTAGAAGGACTATTCTGTGCTGCTCGCTATCGACAGCACACAACAGATCCACTTACCCCCTTGTCTCACCTTGCCTTCCTCTGTCTTGTTGGTTGCTTCCAAACACTCCGCTGCTTCTCCATAAGCAAGAAAGATTGGGGGCATAGAACGTGTTCTGCGAAGACGAGGGCCAATGGAGAGCCAAAGGACGAGAAAACCAGAGTGGAGAGAGCATCACGTATGAGCATCACACCGCACCATAGCGAATACAGCAAAAAAGATCATAGGTGATGATGAAGGGCCCACCCAGCCCGTAGCCCGCAGCCGTTCTTGTCATAGACTCTGTTGCATTCTGCTCCTACCTGTATGCTGGCTGAACGCAGTAATAATACGACAGCCGCACCGTCAAGCACTTCTTCTGTCTATATCTATGGTCTATCGCATCCAACATTCCTCAGTAACCTAATACGTCACGGGCTTTCCAACCGGCCCATCCATCCTCAACCCAGGTGTCCCCTCAAAATAGAAGATCGCGCGATAGTGGATTATTGGCCATGAAAAGTGCCCACCCATCCTCAAATGAAAGCGAATAGCCACAACAGGAAGTGCTCACCCACCCTCACATAAAAGCCAATAACTGATGATGCGGGTAGGTGCTATGGTTTGTCTTTTTCCTTCCCACGTCAGGATGGGTGGGCACTGCTGGACTTCCGCGTCCCCCACAAGTCAAAAGGATCTCTCTCTTCCTTATCACTTTCAATATCTCTACTTTCCAGATTCCTCTTACTTTGTATGGATGATCTTTGATCTGTTTGTGGGCTTTACCGCACTCTGTCTCATGTTCATCAGGCCCTTGACATACTGATGATACTGATAACAGCTTCTCAAACTGACGAGCGAACGCAGGTGAGCCACTGCCGTTGAACCATTTTACATTCTCTCTCTCTTTCTCTCTCTCTCTCCCTCTCTCTCTCTCTCTCTCTCTCTCTCTTTCTCTCTGTCTCTCTCTGTCTCTCTTTTTCTCTCTCTCTCCCTCTCTATCTTTCTCTCTCTCCTTCTTCTTTCTCTCTTTCTCTTTTATTCTCTTTCTCTTTTTTTCCTCTTTCTTTCTCTTTCTCTCTCTCTTCCTTCTCTCTCTCCCTTTCTCCCTCACTCTGTCTCTCTCTCTCTCTCTTTCGTGATCGTCTGTGTCTCACTAGGTGTGCACGCTGGATGCCCAGCTTTGTGGCTTACAAGGCTTGGCTTTGGCTGGCTTTCGCCGTAGTCTTTCTGCCTTGGACGACAGCTACTCTACCGAACCGAAGCCCATCCGCGCGTCACTCAGACGATTCCTCCGTCCTTTTCAGAGTTCTTCCGAGTGTCTTGGCTTCAGTTTCTTGTCATCTGTTCCGCATTGTTCAGCGGAACATCCTCTTGAATACTTCAGACAGTCTTAGGTTTGTTGAAGGTCAAAGCTGTGGATGAGCTGTTCCCCAGAGCTTCCTTAAGGTTAGAGTTGTCCGCCCTCTGGTAGAGCTTCTTTCATAGCACCTCATGAGTTGCTCTCTGTAGAGGTTGTTGGCTAACTGCTTGCCTCTTGGCCTCCTTCACAGCTAAACTCAGAAGGATGCCGACTCAGCCTCCTCCGGGAGATGAGGAGACTCGCAAACCGTCTCCAAATCAAACGGGAGACACGGTGTATGCTGAGGATACCAAGTCTCCGAAGGCTAATGCGGCAAGCTCGCAGGGACAACAACAGTCCAACACGTCTGGTCATGCCGCCTCTAACAAGGCACAGACTCATCAAACATCGGCAGAGGGCAGTAATAACTCTAACGGTGGATCTAGGACCACCTCGGTAGAGTCCAACAAGCCATCGACTCCTTCGCAGGGCGCGACCAGTGGTGTGAACGGAAGTGCAGGAAACGATCACGATGAGCCTCAGAAGCTTGTGGGTCGCAAGATCTCAAAGAATTTTGTGGGCCATGGCCGCTTTGTAGGCAAGGTGAGCTTCTCTCTCGTTATTTGACGATATGCATTGAGTTTCTTTGCTGACTTCCGCGATCATGTGAAACTTCGTAGATCTCTCAGTATAATCCCGCAACCAAACTTTTCATGATCCTCTACAACGATGGAGACTCTGAAGAGCTCCTATACGATGAGGTCAAGTCCCTTCTCCTAAAACCAGGACGGCCACCAGGAACGTACAGGCAGACTGGAAAGGGATCAGCAAAGCCTTCGGAGAGCCCTCCTAAATCCCCGACTTACGCCCAAAATAGCACTGGCGGCATGCCCAAAGGTGACTCCGGCTATAGAGAAGGTGAGATGGTTCCGCTTTTGGCACGTCCTTCTCTTGAAGTCTTCTTAAACACATGGCTATTACTTTGCATACCGTTGCCGCAGCGGACAAACTGGACCCAGCAATCAAGATGGAGTTTGAGCACTATATCTTTCCCATCCTGATGCGCATGGGCTGGCGTGATAAGCTGGGACCGAATGGCGAGCGATACTTCTTCCCTCCAGATAGTATGAGGCAGGACCCAAAGTTACCAGACTATTTTACATCCATTCCTCAAGTTCTCTCCTACATACAAAGCAACCCTCAGCTGGCGCAGCTGTGCTTTCCTCGAGTGGACATGATGGGCATGCCTTCCTCTCCCGGTATGCGCAAGCGCCGGATGATGACTCCTGAGTCCATCCCCGATCATATGCGGAAAAAGCCTCTGATGAGGAAGGACATGGAGGGTGATCAGCCTGATCATCCTACTATGAGAGATGCTCACCATATGGGCATGCCTCATGGGGGAATGTACGCTGGTGGTCCTGGGCCCAGCGGAGGCATGGGCATGATGATGATGCCAGGGATGCATCCTACCGGCCCTCCGGTAGGAGATTGGGGTCCCTCGCCATACGGAAATCAAGGTCCCTATTCCCGTCCAGGAGAGGTAGACGAAAGAGAGCAGATGATGGCAGCTAAAAAGGTTCTCTCGCGAGGAGACATGCCGTCCAGGGAACCCGATGATGAAAGAAGGCACCCTGCAATGCGGGCGAAAGCACCTACAGATGAGGTGGACGAGTATCATAGCCAGCAGTTTCAAGGAGAGGGAGGTCAGTGGAACCCTTATCATCACCAGCAGCAAATGTACTTCAGCGGTGGCAGTTCCAGTGGACCGGGAGGTTATGGGATGCCTCCAATGGGTAGTGGGGGCGCGCCGCCGGGTAGTGGTCCTCCTCCTCCATCTTATCAGCAGTTCTATGGAAGTGGTCAGCAAGGTGGACCGTATAGCCGAGCGGAAATGATGCGAGCTTCTAAGCCAAAGGACCGTCGAGAGGAAATGGACTCGCCGTCTCAGCGCCACAGAATGCCGCCAGGGCCTCCACAACATGGCTATAGCGACGTTCTTCCTCCGTCTTCGATGCATATGGCCTCACACCTCAACAATGCGAGGGAAATGCCAGGCTCATCCTATCCACCTTCCAACGTCTACCCACCTGCATCCTTTGAGCGGCGGCCACCTCGTATGGGCATGCAGGACATAAGCCAAGAGATGGGCCATCACAGAGGAGGTTATGGGGGTATGATGGCTTCTCAAGGACAGATGGCTGTCAACGAGATGCATCACCCACAGCGAATGCCTTCCTACCCTGGTCAAGGTGCGTCAAACGGTGACCAGGGAGATAATGGTCCATTCACCCGGGGTCAAGATGAACATGAAGCTTTGAGCAAGCTTGGTGGTAAGATGAAGCCTAAGAAGGACGAAGAGCAGATCCCCAAGCCAATGGACCAGGCAGGGAGAGTCGGTCCACCGCATGGTATGGATCCGAAACGGATGGCGCGTGGTCGTCGCCCGGGTGAAGAGGGCGGTCCCGATGACGGCAATGAGAGGGATGATGAGGCAGGAATGCCTCCACATCCCCAACATTCCCGTTTAGCCCATCCAATGATGGGAGGGGGCTACGAAATGGGGGCGCCTCCTTCTTCTTACGACGCCATGGGTCGTAGTCGGCCTGGTCCCTCTCAATCTGGCAGTTGGGGCCCTGGACCAAGTGGCATGATGATGCAAGGCGGGGGCGCTCCTCCGATGGCACCAGGAGGTAGCAGCGGGCGCTTGGGCGGCGTCCCAATGGGCATGGGGATGCCAATGCCCATGGCAAAACATGGCATCCCGGAAGGCCACTGGGGTGGACGAATGGAAATGGAGGGAGGAGGAATGCCCGGAAGCTCGATGGCAATGTATGGTGGAGTACCCCCTCCCAACGCTGTGCGTGCCTCTTCCATGCCCTCTTCGATGGGTATGGAGAAGCAACTACCTCCTTTACCTGGCCGCTACGGAGGCCAAGGTGGGCAGTATTCTGAGGTGGACGATGAAGGCAAATCCGCGCAACCCGGCATGTTTCCTATGGGCAATCGTCGAGGACGAGGGGTACGTAATACTGACGCGCCATCGTCTCGTTATCGACACGACCATAACATCTTGGTGCGCTTCTTCACATATTACGATCCCCCCCAACTTGTTCTCGTTGACGATCTGCTATACAGGTACCATGGCCGGGAGCGGGAGCTGTTTCATGAGCTCTTCCTAGAGTACTGCCCAGGTAATCCTGCTATCTGGAGCAAGATAGAAGCGCAGATTCGAGAAGAAGAAGAGTACTATAGGGCCGGCAGCTCTATCAAGAGAGGGTCATCTCCCGATATTTATGACCAAAGATCGATGTACAGAGAGAATTTACTACAAAGTGCTGAGTATGGTTGGAATGAGAGGAGGATACATGTGCCAGAGCGAAGACAGAGAGAGAGTGCAGTTCATCATGAGCATAATAAACGATGGACCAGACCAGAAGTGACCTACATTCATGATTCAGATTCAGAAGAGGACATCCAGAAGGTGGCAGCGTCTAGAAGGAGTTACAAAGAAAGCGTGGAGAAGCCTGCTGCACCCGTCGGTGGCAAGGCAAGGGAAAGAATGGGAGAACAAGGGGAAGTGAAAGCCGCACACCATGCAGAACCGTATCAGCTACGTGAACAAAGGGAAGAGGAGGCACCGAAAGAGATGGTTGGAGAGAGAATTACTGAAGTCAAAGGAAAGGGTAAAGAAGTAGCGCTTGACTCTAGCAACCTTTCTTCTCATCCATGTCCGCCATCAGCCAAAGGACCAATAGCCAGTGACAGTGAACCACCTAGGACCCCTGTTTCTGCTGTCCGCTTGCCTTATTTGGTGGAAAGAGAGATCTCATACCGCAAACACTTTCCGGAGATACCGCAGGACGTTATCATCGCGCTGAATGGGATGGTCTTATCGATTGAGATGGCGTTCTCCTCTTCTTCAGGGGCTGCTCCCCCGGAAGCGCAAGAGGCAGCCGCCACTGAACTCTACGAACCACCTCTAACAGTGCAACAGAGGAACAAGCAGCAGCGTTGCCGCATCCGCTCCATGTCAAGAAAGATTAACACATGTGCAGAGAACGTGCAGTCTGACGTGGATTTACTAGTCTGTCCTGTCTGCTTGGGAGAGTATCATCGGCCTTGCTATGGATCATCTATTTCTCAAGGTCCACAGGGACAAGCAGCAGTCTGCAGTGGCTGCGCGTACCAGCTCATTCTTTCGCAAGGGGATGCACAGTCTACAGAGCGAGAGAGTAGAGGTGAAGACGAGGCTAAAGAGAAACTACCAGATTTCCTTATTTATCCAAGAGAGATGTTAGAGGATGCGATCCGTCTTAATCAGCCAGCACTGCCTCCTAACGAGGTGTCTGCCATGGCAGAGAAGCAGTGGGAGTCAATGACGGAGTATGATCGGTCAAGACTGGACAAGGTGTGGCACAGTCTTTCCTCCTTTTCTCTCCCTTTATGGCGCTGGCCCTACTTACCCTCTATGAGTTGTTCGTTATCCCCTGTCTCCAAATTATAGAAGTACTTAAGCACCTGACAGTCTGCTACCTCCGCTGTACAGCTCTCGAGGGAGAGAAATTCTCAGATTCGCCGTGACTGGGTTCGTTCCAAGCTCATCTCTTTTCTGGGCAATGAAGTGGAGTCTGGACGCGCAAGTGGACTCTTGAAGCTTCGAGATGGGTCAGAGCTACCCATTCACATTGCCGTACCGGCTAGTGACTTGCCTGTCGGAGCCAAGTGTGCACGCGGCCAGTGTCAGAAAACCGCAAGAGCTACATCACGCTTTTGTTCAGACCAATGTGGGGTTCTCTTTGCTGAGGAAGAGCTAGTAGCGGCTTTAAAAGCATCCGCAGGGCCGCGAGGAAAGCTGGGTGATGTTCTACTGAAGCAAAGGCGTAAAGACAGAGAAAGGCGGGCAGCACCTGGCATGTCCTGTACTCGGCAGATGACAAGAAAGCTTGGAAACAGCACAATTCTCTCTCAGCAGATTTACACGGACTCTATCCTAATAGACCTGGAACATTCGCGGGTTTTACGGCGATTGCTGGACGTGAAGGCTGGTTTGGAAGAAGTCAGGAGGACGATAGGCAGCTTGCAGCGTAAGGCGAATCAAACTTCAGAGGAATGTGAACGCATCCCAGACACAGACAGCGAGACAGATCTGGAACTCAGCGATGGCTTTGTCATCAAAGCTTTATCAGACCCTAGACCACATCTGCCTTTATCCCATTCTGACCATGAAAACACTTCAGAGGAGGAAAAAGATGCAGACAGCCCGAGGTCCATGAGCGCAGAGAGCGATGTATCTGCCTCTGCAGTCATGGAACTAGAGCATGTGAGCCTTTCAGACGAAGAAGCCGAGCTCACCGAGGCCGGACCTGTCTCCATCTCCTTCAACTGTCCTCTTTGCAATGAGCGGCTCAATCAGGAATCTGTCTCCAAGCATGTGTACCGCTGCCTCTTGAAAACTGATTGTGGACAAAGCATCCGGTATTTGAAAGCGATCGCTGGGGAGGCCGGGACGTTGCTCTATGAGAAGGCTGCCTTGATCGAAGAGCTTCGTGACCTGAATGCTCGCCAGGATAAGCTCATTCTTCAGTCAAGCAAATGACTTTCTATCTTTCGAATGCTTCGATCAAGCCTATATCCGAGTGAGGTTGGACAGATTCCTTCTCCCTTAGTGACTGCCCCGAACCCAAGTTGCACACCTCAATTAGCCGTGTATCCATCCACTTTAAAGCTGAGCCACTGCCCTCCTAGATAGTACCTTCAAGCTGCCTGCAACGCACATCAGTTCAGGATGTGAGCCACCACTGCAAAAAGCAGCTATTGAATAAAAAGAAAGACCGCCTAACTCTTTTATTTGACCGTTATGGACAGTAGATGACCCATTATGGGCAGAAGGAGGCAAGAGATGTTTTTGATATTGTGCCAGGAAGCTTGTTTCCCGCTTAAATCTAGGACAAATTTGGCTCGACCACACGTTGAAGGAGCAGGTCAATCTCAGACATCTCTTCTCATTAGGCAGCATACTTTCCTTCCTACCATTGAGTAGATCTTTCGTCTTTTTGGAAAATGGAGGGAAGGTGAAGCCTGTCGAGGAGTCCCTAAAGGCCAGTCATTCACAGGCTATTCCTGTGTTCTTTTCTGGTTAGCTTCTTCTCCCATAAGGTAACCTGTCCTTGCACAGTGCGCCTTACATAGTCTAGAGCATCACTAACTGTTTATCTCCATAGCCAAACTTTGTCTTGTGGGCATCAAAAATGCGTTGGAGCTCCCTCATGTACTGCTGATGGATTGCATCCACTTGTTCGTGCGTCGGATGCTCCACCTTTGGGACCTCAATGGGTTTACCATAGACGTGATGCAGCTTGACATCATCGTAGGGGAGCCAAGGGAGGAGTATGTTCCGGCCCCATGCCAGGACCAAAGCTGCCCCAAACGTCTTCTGGATCTTCTTCCGCAGTTGAAAAAGGAGCCTGCAACAGTGCAGGGGAGAGTGGCTTAGAGGAAAGACGCGTTTTCATGGTGACCTGGCAGTACGAGGGAACTGACGGACTTTAAAGAGATGATCGGGGGACGAGGTTGGATCAGGCCTGCGTAACGGCGACGAACGAATGACCACAAGAGAAAAATTGGGCCCTTACGTGGACTGTGAGTACAAGTCTGTTTCCCCAAAGCAGTAGCATGGCACAATCGAGGCACCGTGAGCTAGCGCAAGCTTCACGAAGCCTATACCAATACAAAGAGAAGAAAGCAGGAGTCACGCCATGGTAGGTTAGAGATGAAGACAGCGTTTAGGACAATGAGCACTGAACCCAAGAAGTGACTGCATGCGGGAGCGGGATATGTAGGAGATGAAGTGGAAGTTTGGAGACAGCCGAGAAGGAGAAGGGGATACCGTAGACACCAGCGATTACCTTTTCTGTGCTTGATAACGACAGTCTGGTCTCCGCGCTGAGAGAGTAATTGTTCTGCTTCTCCTCCCACCAGGATAACCAGACTCCTACCACTGTTGAGAACCTAGCATTGTAGCAACGAATGTTCAGACTTTGCTTTATAATACCCGCGGTGGTGGTATTACTAGTTTCCTCACCTTATGAGCTACAGCCCTACTGGCGTCTACGCATCCAAACCATAACAGGAACTCCCTATAGAAAGGAATTTTAAAAACGACGGAAGCTCCTAGATCCCTCCTCTTCTCAGCAGGATAGACGCTGTATATGGAGGATAAAAAGGCGTTACAATGGTCACATAACGAGGTCACATAACCTGCACACTTACTCATGAAAGCTAGGGCTTCCGACGCCAGCCATCATGCAGCCATGGTGAATGGACATTACCCCGTGCTGTCGTGCATCGTGGTCATCAACATATGGAGAGTAAGAGTGAATGAAAACCAAGTGAAACGAGCAAAGGAAGAATGAGAATCACACGTCTACGTGCATCGAGTGACAAAGATGTCGAACGGTCATCTTCTGCTAACTTACTGGGTGGCTGCAGAATATGTACTGCTTCGTCTTGTCAAGCTCCTCCTCACAGGTCACGATGTAGGGGGTCTTTAGAACGCGGCGCCAAATAGGGTGCTCTGCGTACCACTGCCAGAACCTGATAATGCTAGAAGTTACAGTCCATAGCAATGGCAAATTGCATTAGAAACTTACCGCCCCTCCGCAGTCCTTTCCGAACCATCCAGGAATGAAGGCAGATAGGCCCCAATTAGGCCGACGCATAGAGCCAGCATCCAGTTCTCGGGCAACAGCGTGAGAAGTACACCAAAAGCTGCAACTCCTGCCAGCAGACAGATGAGGAATGTCCTCACAGCGCTGGATTGTCCCATCCTTGTGGGTCTGGCTGTGTTACGAATCCTCGTCAACGAAGGCACTTGGTCAAAAGTCCTCGAGGCACCAAACTCAGGGTGATGAACTTGGGCTGCCGACGAAGAGAAAGGAGGCGAAGAAAAGGCTCTATGCGAGACGAGCTGACCTATGGGACCCTGACATTGCTGATGAAGCTCAACTGGCTCGTCATCAGCCGATGAATGGATGGATCATCGCTCTCCTGCTTTTAGAAGAAGACTGCACTTGATGTCTGTCACGGCATCACCAGCCTGACGGCGACGTGACCTCTCCACTTAAGAAGAGTTCCAGATGTCCTCCAGGCTTTATTCACTCAAGCTTTCTTTTTTTGATTCCTTCATGCAAAGTTCTTTTCCATAGGTTTGAAAGCCCCTGAGCTTCCGTTCTCTCATGAAGCTTTCCACATTTTGTCTGTATCTTTCATACAGAAGTGTTCGAGATAGTAGAACATTTAATACCATGATCCGCTGTATTTATTACAGCGCGATCCAGAATAATGTGTGCCGGCGATCGAGGGGCTTTGAAAGGGCAGTTGGAGGGGAAGATAATCCTTTGAGAGCGGAGCCCGACAGCTGCTTTCGAATGCCCAAGTTGCTGAAGCTCTGGAAATGGACGGCACACTTGCCCTGACGTCTGGCGTGCTCCGTTATCGCTGCCTCCTGCGCCTGGCATCGCATCGCCGGTTCCAGACAGAAAGAACCAGCAGCCTTCCATCCCCCGGGGCAACGAGACGAAGGTTTCCACTTCCAATAGCTAACGACTGTTTTAGGGGAAGAGTTTTGCCGGCTCAAGTGTGCGTCTTATAAGTAGGGTTGGGACCTGCGTCCTCCTTGCTAGGAGCTCAAGCCTCGCGGGAAAAAGTCCCTTCGAGGGCCTGGTATCCCCGAGGGCTGACTTCTTGCGTTAGCTCACACGCGGATTCATTACAAGGGGAGGACCAGAGGGCCGAGCCCATTGGGCGTCCTATTCTAGTGAAGCTGATCGGAAGGATCGAGAGGGCATAATGGCAACAGGCGACGCAGACGAAAACAAGCTTCCGTTTGAAGACAATTTCTACTTCAGGGGCAGCTTCCTGTTGAAGTTATGGGTACCCACGGAGCAAGTTGGCCTTATTATTGGCAAACAGGGCAAGATGATAAAGAAGATATCAAAAGAGAGTGGCGCTATGGTCTCCCCGGTAAGCGTACCGTTCTCTACTACCTTATGACATGCTGTTAATGTAGCTGATGCTGAAGGAACCGGAGAATCCAGACTCAGCATGGGCATTAGTCACCGTCAAGGGTAAGCCACTCTCGGTATTCCGGGCTTATAAAGATATCGACAACCTAGTGGAAGGTATGTCAGTTGTTCCTTCTTATTATTCCGGGTCATAGCCTGTATGAAGAGTTTCGTTGCCGTGCTTTGCTTTGCAACAGAAATAGACGATTGTGTGGCCGAATTCTCAATACCAAAGCCGAAGCACGCGCTCGTCATTGGGAAGGATGGAAGAACCATCCGGCGGATAAGTAAGCCTTCCTAGATCTGCTCTAGTCCCAGCAGCACTCTCTTCCAAGCTTACACAGACCCTTTCTTCTGAATAGGTGCGGACACAAATGTCCGCATCTTTGTGCCGGGGGTGGATGAGGCGCAAGATAATGTTATACAGCTGGAAGGAGAGGTGATGAATGTTGCCAAAGCCTTCCGTGACATCTGTGCAGAGGTGTACAGGCGCCCAACACTAAGTAGAGATGACAACTGGAGAAAGGCGGAGCGAGGTATGGTCTAGAATCTTTTTGTTATTTGCTCTCCTCTACATCTATGCTTCCTCTCCCACTACCCTGCAAATATTGAGCTCAACTTAGTGCCAGTGGGCCTGACATGTAGTTATTTCACCAGGTAGTAAAGGCGAGGGAGATAAAGAAGATGCCTCTCAGGAGGATGTTGGCGTCGAGAGGCTCTCTATTCCTCTTCATAAACTCAAAATTGTGGCAGGTGAGGACCTAAGACCCGCTACTCCATCCAGACACAGAAAGTAACTTGCTGGCGTTATTGGGATATAGGGAAGACTTCGAAGCTCCGGGCGGAATTGGCCAGACAGCTTGGTGTCTCGATACGTCTAGACACAACAGTAAGTCGTGTGGATCATGATGCTTAGGGGTAACTAGTGTACGCTAATGTTTGAACTTCTCCACAAGGGACGAAGGGGTCAGAAGAATCAATCCACTGAGAGCGGAAAATCTTCTGACGTTGCGAACCAGATGGATGATGGCAAGGAGACTCCCAGAGCAGAAAGTGAGTCCGAGGAAGATGAGCACTCTGGCGATGTCCAAGATGAGAGTGGCGAGACAAGTCATCTTCCTGAGAAGTCACGAGGCATCGTTATTAGCGGTCGTGCCGAAGATGTTCGAACAGCCGCTGCCACAATCAAGAAGTATTTGGAAGAAGACAATCGTTCTGGCAAGCACAGTGGGAAGGAGATCAAGACCAGGAAAGCACACATTCGGAAAGGGTCAGCTAATAGTAAGGGAGATGGAGCTGCGAAGAAGCCTAGGGGAAGAGGGCGCTCGCATAGTGCGGCCGCTAAAGGCAAGCACTTTGTTCCGCAAGTGAAGGAGGGAGGGGAAGTAGCAGTGGTCTCTGCGCCTTCACCTGCCACAGCTCCAGTGGAATAAAGCCCAGCAGTTATGAAGTTGTGCTGCCGCCTAAGTTCATCGCTACTTGCACTAGCCATCTCTCTTTGTGGCAGCTCTGCGCTAGGTATATTTGTTGTTCCTGTGCCATCATGAGCGCGCTATTATTGAGTGATGAAGTTCAGCGATTAGCTCTGAGGTCAAGTGCTATCCCAATCACTGTCTTTCTAAATAGCTTCCGCGTGTAAAGCCTTTTTGGTCCGTCTCTGCACCATCCCTATGGTATGACTGGTAGACCCTTAGGAATATGATTCTTAAATGGCAATGTATGATGGTTTAGAGCGTCTGGCCCTGCTCACTCCTCTGCTGGAGTCATTATAAGTCCAAGGGTAAGTCCGGACGCTGGTGGACCCTCTATTCTCTGCAGAACGTGAAGAACTTCTACCTCTTCATCTTCGCGGAAGGTAACCTCAGCAGACATCACGATCTTCATGGGAGAATACCTGCTCTTTGTCTCAGTTTTGCCCTTGTTATTTGTGGACTTTTGACCTTTGATGCCCGCTGATGACTGACGCGTTCCTCCTCACATCATCAAAAAAAAGGAGCAAAACGGTAGTGCGCTGGTGCTGTGTTTGTACCTGGTAAGCTAAAGGATAAAGACAAGGGTAAAACGGTACTTCGTACTCATAGAGTTGTTCTGTGTTACTCTACTGTACGTACACGTGCTGATACGACTACTGTACAGCATCCCTTCCAGAGGACCTCCAGGTGTCGGAGGCTACCGTTTCAGTCGTCTGCGATGGAGTGTGAGATGGTGCGGCACAGGGAAAGCGAACCGACACTCGAGCCCAACCTCTCTACCTTCCTCCCGTGGTGCTGTTGATCGTGAGCCGAGGAAGGGATTACCCAGTTGCTTGCGTGGGAGGATGGCACTCCCATCATGCTTGGAAGTGGATCAAGCAAACACGCTTCACTAGGGCAAATGCTGATCCGCTATAAGCGCCGTATGGATAGTGGCACAGCTAGAAACGCAAAGAATCGTCTCCTTGAGGCACCGCGGTCACGGCTGGGAAGTCAGGAAGCAAACCATGTGGAAGGGTAAGAGGGTTAGGCGATAGCCTTTGAGGACAAGTTGGACAAAGGAGAAGCAGGCAGCTCGGCGAGGCGGAGAACCCTCTCTCCTCTAAACTGCAGAGGATGTGGCACCGGCCAAGCATTTCCTCTCTCTACTTTGAAGGCCGGGTTGAGAATGGGCAGGGAAAGAAGGAATACCAGCTTGCTGCGGGGCCGTATCAGCTAATGAAGAAACATGGCAGGAAGGAGGCAGAGCTGCGACGTGCAGTCGGACAACAAGAAAGCGATCCGGCCGCCATTCAGGAAGAACAGTCGATGGAGGCAGTTCCACCTTCTACTGCTTTGGACCCCAAGGTGCAGGCGCCTTATGTGACGGAGTCAGGCGAAACGCCTCGGCAGCTGTTGGTTCAAAGAAAGAAACGGCAGTTTGCGGAGTTCAACATATCGAGAGCTTTGAGGTCCTCAGCAATTGACACAGCCATTTTACATAGAGATGATGAACAGAGCGCCCAAACACTTTCTGAACTCACATTCGGCCTCGAACAGTTTGACAACTCAGAATATGAAGACGTGCCTTTGGATATGCGCATTCAAATTGTTCTTAGTGGCCGCACATTGCCAGCCAGAGCTCTGCGAAAGACTGCCTCCGATGGATACCACTGGGCAACATGCATCGTCAATGGATACCGGCCCAAGACCCAAACCTTCCAGATACAATGGTCTAGCGATGGCAGTGGCTGTACAGTCAAGAGACTATGTGTCTGCTTTGATGACGAAGATCCTGAGCGTTTTGTCAGCCGCATCGTCGAGGCCGTTAAAGCTCGGATATTGGCCTATCAAGCTGTCCAGGTCAATCTCTACACAGAGTTCATGCCACCTGACGACAACATGGGGCTGGACCCTGAGCTGATTAGGCGGCTTGTCAGCGGAGTACTGGCCCAGACTAAGCGATCCGCTAAGGGACAGCAGAGCGACCCGAAGGCCCTGCTCAAAGAAGTCCAGCACGATTTCACTAAATGTATGAATAAGATTGTATGCATGGATAGAGCCAACAAAGGGAACGGCGTAGACGCGACCCTGCAGTCACTGCTCTCAGCCATCACCCAACAAGGAACATCTCAGGCCAAGAAAGATTATGAGGTTCTTGAAGGCGTCAATGTGCGGGTAAGAGTTTCTTTAGCTGGCAGCTATCTATCGCTCTTATAAGAGGTCACGTCTCCCTTAAGACACCATACAAGCATTTCGCAATCCTCACACTCACACTGTCCGCTTAGCTCTTGCTATCACTTCTCCAACCTTATCGCTGGGTAATTTCGCGTTTGTTCGCGTTTCAATCTTCTCTGTCTGAGTCTGACTTCCTCTGAGAATGAAAGAACAATGTACTTGTTCAAACCGGGTCTCTAGATGTGTCCTCACTCCTTCTCCATGGGTCTTGTATGGACCCCACCTCCCTTTCGCAGGGCACCCTGCAGGTCTTCTCCTTCAAGTCATTCCTAGTCAAGCCGGAAGCGATCGCGATCATTGTCCACGTCAAAGGAGAATGCAGTCGTATGGCACAGGTGGGGAACTATGGAAGATACTATTACCTAATCATAGTCGGGAGGAGATCCAGGAAAAAGGAGAGTCACGAAATGGTTATAAGATGATCCACAGAGGGAGAGGGTAATGGGGGGAAGAGGCGGTAAGAAGCTAAAAGAGTTGATGATGCTGATGTCGTCTCCTTTCTCTTGGTGCAACCTAGCAAAAACTCTTCAACTGCAATATATCCAAAAGCGTCACTTGTGATGAGTTCGAGCAGCTACAGATGGGTGCTAGCGCTACACTTCAAACAATCGTTCGCGAGTCCTGGATAAGTGGCATTAGACAGAGCATTAAGTCTGCTCTGTCTGAGGTGCAAAAGGGCTCTTTCTATTTAGGAGAAACAGACTCGAGTGTCTATGAGCAAAGCAAGCTTAAGAAGCTTCTAGATTTGGTGAATCTAATGATGCAGGATGCCTTACGGCTGATGGTTAGGGATAGTGTACACGCCTATAGGGATCAGATCCTAAGAAGAGTGGACCCTTCATTGCAAATTGTCTCTGTCAACAAGACAGAGACTAAGCAGGTAAGCAATCCTATAGGCTATAGTAGGGGCGGCACAAGCGGGCAAGGTAGACAACAGGGCTATAGGTGAACACGTGGAGGACATAAACGACATAGAGGTGCTAGGCAACAGCATCAGAATGGAGCGAGGGTTATTGATCTCAAGACCCAAAGACAAAAGACAGAAAGATGCCGAGTATTAGGAATTGTGGGTCTCGCCATTGTTGAGATGAAACAAACTCCTACCGGGGAAGAGACAGTAGGAACCTGTGGGAACCCCACACTGAAGACATTGGAGAGCCTGCGGCAGGGAGATTGTTGACGGGGAAAGGTGGAGGAGAGTTTATTGTCGAGCTACTAGCAAAGTGGGGGCCCTAGAGTGTCCAGGGATAACGAGTTTGACACCAAGCATTTCTAGGTCTCAAAGGCTCTGAGGATGTCTCCGCTCTTCTCCCTCGAGATCCGTATTGACTATGTTGAAGCTGGCAAGCCCAAACTTGCTTACACGACAGACCTAGGGAAGTTCATAACGTTACCATTGCAGCTTCTAGAGAAGTCTGTGACATCTCTCCAGAACCTCGTGCGCATAGAGAGGCACGTGATGGAAGAACTCTTCTGGAGCGAAGATCCTCTTATTTCTCTGTCTATCAGCCCAGACTGGCTGTTATCTCAGAGGAACGAGATTGAGAAAGCGCTTGAAACAGCAGTAAGCCCCTTGACGGAATATCTTCGATCCTTTGACCCCATGCTCGCCTTTCTTGGGCTTGACCTAAAGAGCTTCATGGCTGATGTGACGGCCAAGTGGGCGGAATCATTTGAAGCGTTGGATGCCAAAGCGCTAATCAGCTTAGTAGTAGAGCACCAAAGGAAGAAGCAGGAAGTGGACGTGCAAGGTAAGCCATGTGTTCACCTATTCAACTCTCTATCTCACGCCTTGGCGCCTTGCAAAGAATCCTCACAGCAATCCTTTGTTCTGGGTGCTATTCATTGTGCCGTTCATCTACCATGGTAGTAATTCTCTTTTGAAGATAGCAAAAGAGTTTCTTTGTCCGTTCTATATCCCTCCGTGAGCTAGCTGCTCTTAACCTTGCTACGTTCTTGAGCCGCATCTCCTCCCAGTACTCTTAACCTTATTCTCTTCCTTACCTCTATTGCGCCTCGACCTCGGTAAATGTCGGTCGCGCTCGGAGCGCAGTACCCGCTTTCATCACCCTCGGCCTTTTTACGGTGAACTGCATGGAGATTCGCAGCGAGATGGAGAAGAAGCACGAGAAGATCGCCAAGCTGGCACTTGAACTTCTGCTCCAACGGCTGAGTGAGGGTTGTAGGGAGGCACTCAAAGCCTTTGACAAGATTGCAGAGCAACTGCAGGAACCTACAGTTACCTTGGAGGATGTTTTCAAGCGGCGAGAGTTCATCAACACGGTGCCTGCTTTGTTAGAAGCTATAAAGCAGCGCACTCAGAAGGTCTTTGACTTGTATAACGAGTTGGAGGCCAATCACTTTCGAGTCTCTCCACAGGATTTTGCTGCAAGATGGAAACTATTGGGTGGTCCTTCCATGGTGCAAGCTTTGGTACGACCTCGATTGTCGAGTTCGATTGTGTCTTTATCTGCCTGTTGCTACCTGCTTTTGCTTGCTTCTGCTTACTCTATATTCTCAGGCCAGCTTGACACTCCGATGCAGCCTGAAATCTGTCTCTCCTTATAAAGCCGTTCGGGACGAATGCTTTCTCTTTTGCTCTCTTGTTTCTCACAATCCCTTCGATATGAGCCGCAATCTCTCTTGTCTCCTCTACTTTAGGCACGGAATAGAATCCCTTTATCATTTCCTCTTTCCTCCATGACGTCTGTGTCTTCCAATCCTCTTCTATCCCTGACTCTGCGTCCACGATGGTTATCCTTAGGTCAAGAAGACAGTGCAGAGACTTGATGCTGAGGTTACAGCGTTAATAGCGGCACAGCAGGAGAATACTATGGAGTTCGGGGAGAAGCTCAAGCAGTTGCAGGGAGAGGTTTCCCAGCTCTCTCTTCTACATGATGTTAGGCAATTCCATCAAATTATGCCCCATATCTCACGAATAAAGGAGGATCTGAACAAAGCAGACGAGGAAGCCACTCTACTACGATCTCGGAATCGGCTCCTAGGCAAGGAGGATGCAGAAGAGCTTTCCCTTCTCACGCAAATGAGCAAAGAGTTCGAGCCCTACTGCACGTTGTGGGAGACCATTGAAAGGTGGAAAGAGAGCCAAGATAGTAGGCAGAAGGATTCTCTGTTTTCGCTGGATCCTGATAAGATTGAAACGGAGGCCACAGAATGCAACAGAAACATCAATAAGGCTTTAAAGTTCTTTGAGAAGCAGTCAAACGGTATGAGGAAATTGAAGGCCACAACCGTTTCTCCGCCTGCCGTTCCCTGTCTCTCTATGTGTTTAGCCTCATTTCTTTTCCAAGTCGCATATATCTGCCCTTTCCCTTTCCCAGGAGACACAGGCTCTATCTCCCTCTCTCATGCATTAAAGCTAGAAGTTAGAGCTTTTCTGCTTGTCATTTCGCACTGTGTTCTGTGGGCTTTATATTTCTACTCCTGGTTTCCTGGAGCGGTAGGCAGCCTAACTTATCGTTCTTCCTATGCCTTCAATCACCGTTGCTGCTTGTTACGGGTCCCCTATTGTCTTCTAAAGGTGCTGGATGTCTGAAGCTAGCCAGCGAAATTCGAAAGCAGATTGATCTATTCCTTCCCAGCATTCCTCTTATTATTGCGCTCTGTAGCAGAGGAATGAAGGAGAGGCACTGGCAGGCGATTAGAGAGCAAACAGGACTACCGATAGAGCCAGGGTGCGTGACTTTCTCTGGGTTGGACTGCCACGCTATCTTAACAACCCCTACCTTTGTTCTCTCTATTCTCCTCTTCCTCCTTGTCTCTCTTTCTTCTCTCTTTCCTTCTTTTTCACAGTGCACAGGTCGTCTTATACTATATCTCACTTGCGTCCTATAGTCGCTTCTAGGGTTGCAGTCCTGCCTACGTACTGCGCCTCTTGACATCTCTTCATATGCTACATGTTGGTTATCTTTTCAACTCAAGCCTTCCATTTCGGGGATTGTTACTTGTGGCTGTGTTCAGTCTTCTGAAACATCCTTTGTTCCCAAATAGGCCATCACTCACTTTGAACGGCGTACTGGCGCTCGATCTAGACAGCCACATGGCAACACTACTAAAGGTTGGGGAGAGAGCAAGCAAGGAGTACACCATAGAACAAACTCTAGCAAAAATGGAATCGGCATGGGAAGGAGTTGAGCTGGAATTGGTGCCGTACCGAGAGACGGGCACCTATATTCTTAAAGGAGTTGACGACTACATGGCAATCCTCGACGAGCAGACCAACCTCACACAGGCTTTATGCTTCTCCTCTTTTAAAGGCCCCTTCGAGCAGAGGTAGAGGTCGCTCGATCACGTCTTCCTGCATCTCCCTCGCTGTGGCCCTGAACTAGTTGTCCATCCTTGAAATGTTTAGTTAGGTCGTCGTCCTCCATGCTGAGGCATGACTTGACTGCTCATTCTCATTTAGATGCTTGGGATTCGCTCTGTCTACGTTTTTCAGGTCTAACCAAGCATTTTCATAGGATAACGGAGTGGAACGACACGCTGCGGTTGGTCAGTGAGGTGCTCGATGAATGGATTAAGGTTCAGCGAAACTGGCTCTATCTTCAGCCTATTTTTGACTCTCCTGACATCAACAAGCAGCTCCCGACAGAGGGAAAGCGGTTCGGGACGGTAGATAAGACCTGGCGCTCCACCATGAATGCGGCTCGGACCTCTAGGTCTGTGTTGAAATTTTGCGCCAGTCAGAAGCTCTGCGATAGGTTCGAAGAGGCTAGCCGGTTTCTTGAGATGATCCAAAAGGGTCTGAGCGACTATTTGGAGACGAAGCGGGCGGTCTTTTCCCGATTCTACTTCCTCTCCAACGATGAGCTTCTAGATATTCTATCACAGACGAAGGACCCAACAGCTGTTCAGCCACACCTTAAAAAGTGCTTTGAGGGCATCAAGGCGGTAGAGTTTAGCCCGCAGATGGCCATCACTGAGATGATCTCTTCAGAAGGAGAGAAAATTCCTTTCTCAACCCCGGTAGTCACAGAAGGAAGAGGCATTGAGTTCTGGATGAATGATCTTCGCTTACAAATGACACAAGGTGTCCGCAAGCAGCTTCTGGACGCCATAAAGGACTATCCAGCGGTAGCCCGGACGCTATGGGTGCAGAAGTGGCCAGGCCAGGTAGTCATCAACGGCAGTCAAGTACATTGGACGCTAGAGACCGAGGCGCTCCTCAGGAGCAAAGGTCGGCAGGGTTTGAAGGAGTACTATGACCAAATTATAGCCCAACTGTCCGACATGGTGACTTTAATCAGAGGAAAGCTGAGTAAGATGGCCAGAGTAACTATTGGAGCCTTATCTGTGATTGACGTCCATGCACGGGATGTCATCTACCTTATGTATCAGCAAGGAGTAGAGACCACCACGGATTTTGATTGGGCCAGACAAATGCGCTTCTATTGGGCGGACAATGGTCGGCAGGAACAAGGAGAGACAAGGGAAGAGGGTGGAGATCTTTTCGTAGAGATGGTGACCTCCAGTCAGCCCTATGGCTACGAGTACCTTGGAAATAGCCCGCGGTTGGTTATCACTCCGCTCACCGACAAGTGCTACCTAACGATTATGGGAGCGCTGCAGATGATTTTAGGCGCAGCCCCTGCCGGCCCTGCGGGGACTGGGAAGACTGAGACCACTAAGGACTTGGCCAAGGCTCTAGCCAAGCAGTGTGTGGTCTTTAACTGTTCCGATGGGCTAGACTATCTTGCAATGGGAAAGTTCTTCAAGGGACTTGCGTCCTCAGGAGCTTGGGCATGCTTTGATGAGTTCAATCGGATCAATGTGGAAGTCCTTTCCGTTATTGCTCAACAGATTATGACTCTCCAGCACGCTGTGCAGAGGAAGCAGGCCTTGGTGCGCTTTGAAGGAACAGACCTGCCCATCGACCCATCCTTTGCCGTCTTTATCACCATGAACCCAGGCTATGCCGGCCGTTCCGACCTACCGGATAACTTGGCTTCTCTCTTCCGACCTGTGGCCATGATGGTTCCTGACTATACTCTGATTGGGGAGATTATGCTCTTTTCTTTTGGGTTCTTGAAGGCCAAGGTCTGCGCGGAAAAGATGGTAGCCACTTTTCGCCTTTGCTCGGAGCAGCTTTCATCTCAAGATCACTATGACTATGGAATGAGGGCAGTTAAGACGACGATCACAGCAGCCGGGAATCTCAAGAGGACAGACCCAGAGATGGACGAGGAGCTGCTCCTTATGCGAGCCCTCAGAGACGTGAACATGCCCAAATTCCTAGCTCACGACATTCCGCTGTTTGAGGGCATAATGTCAGACTTATTCCCTGGGGCTCAGGAGAGCAAAAGCGATTATGGGCAACTGCTTCGCTCGCTACATACCACAGCAATTAAATTTGGCCTTCAGCCAGTTCCGTCTTTTATTCAGAAGTGCGTCCAGCTCTATGAGACGGTTTGCGTTCGACACGGCCTAATGCTAGTGGGCGCCAGTGGTGGAGGAAAGAGCTGCAACCTACGGACGCTGGCTGAAAGCTTGACCCGTCTAAAGATCGATGAGGTGCGTGGACCACGGTTTGAGAAGGTTCAGGTGAGCTATATGAACCCAAAGTCAGTCACCATGGGACAGCTCTATGGAGAGTACGACCCGAACACTCACGAGTGGAAGGACGGAGTGCTGGCCTCAGTCATCAGAAGCTGTACGCGAGACACAGGCCGGGAGCTAAAATGGGTCGTCTTTGACGGTCCTGTGGACGCGCTCTGGATCGAGAACATGAACACGGTTTTAGACGATAACAAAAAGCTCTGCCTGACGAGCGGAGAGATTATGGCGCTAACTGATGAAATGACAATGGCCTTCGAGACTGACGACCTCTCCGTCGCGTCCCCCGCCACTGTGAGCCGCTGCGGGATGGTCTATATGGAACCCGAGGCTTTAGGGTATGACGTCCTCTTCACTAGCTGGCTGGAGAAACTTCCGGCGGTGTTACGTAAGCAAGGCGGGGAGACGCTCCGGAAGGCTTTTGACCAATATGTCGGTTCTGGGCTAGCTATCATGCGCCAGCATCTAACCCAGCCTTTCTCTGTAAAGCCCAATGCACTAGTCCAGTCACTGCTGAACATATTGGATGGCTTTATTGAGGAAGTTCAAGCAGGGGAGATGTCGGCCACTAGTGGTGACAACGCCCAGATGACAGAACTCTCTGCCATAATTGAACCCCTGTTCCTCTTTTCTTTGGTTTGGTCCATAGGCGCAACTACTGACTACGGGGGTCGCTGTGTCTTTGACCGCTGGCTTCGTGCTGAGATGGAGAGTCATTCTGCATCTTCCCTTTTTCCACCTCAGGCCACAGTGTACGACTTTACCTTCGATAAAGAGTCCAAGAAATGGACTCCATGGGCTACTGCTATCGGTCCATACATCCCGGATTCACGTCTATCTTTCTCAGAGATCATCGTGCCGACACCAGATGTTGTTCGCTACTCTTTCCTTCTGAACTTGCTCATGAGAAATGGCAAGCACACACTCATGACAGGACCCACCGGTACCGGCAAGACTATCAATATAGTGAAGAATCTCCAGTCTTTACCGGAGAAGTACGTTCCACTCTGCTTCACTTTTTCAGCTCAGACTCAAGCAAATCAGGTCCAAGATTTGATCGATAGCAAGACTGAGAAAAGGAAGAAAGGTGTGTTTGGGCCAAGTCTGGGGAAAACAATGGTGTTATTCATCGACGACATCAACATGCCCCACAAAGAAAAGTATGGAGCCCAACCCCCGATCGAGCTACTAAGACAGCTTCTCAACAACGGTGGCTGGTACGACCGCGGCTCATTAGAGTTCAAGAGCATTGTTGACTATGTCCTAGTCGGTGCATGTGGGCCTCCTGGAGGGGGGAGGAACCCCATCAGCAGTCGCTTCGTCCGCTATTTCAATCTGATAAGCTATACAGAGCTGGAGGAACCCACAATGAAGATGATCTTCCAGACCATACTTTCTAACTTCTTGCAATCTTTTGAGACCCAACTTCAGAGTCTAGCAGATGCGGTGACTGACTCTACGGTAAGAATTTTTCAGACTATCCGAAAGGAGCTAAGGCCGACGCCCGCGAAGTGTCACTATGTCTACAATGTCAGAGACCTTAGCAAGGTCTTTCAGGGCCTACTCATGTTTAGCAACAAACGTGTCTCCGCGGCTGATGAACTGGCAAGAGCATGGATTCATGAGTCGCGTAGAGTTTTCGCTGACCGGTTGGTGAATGGGGAAGACCGGAAGTGGTTCGACCAGCTCCTGAGGCTACAGCTGCGTACATACTGGCGACTGGAATGGACAGACGTGATGCCTTCAGAAAGACTAATTTGCGGGGATTTTATGTTCCCGGGTGCTGACCCCAAAGTCTATGAAGAGATCAAGGAGCTTGACAATCTGGTGCCTACCTTGGAAGACTATCTCTCAGAGTACAACGCTGAGAGCAAGCAACCGCTGAAGCTTGTACTGTTCCTAGACGCAGTGGAACATGTTGCACGCATTAGCCGGGTTCTACGGCAGCCGCAGGGCAATGCTCTTCTTCTTGGCATTGGCGGCAGCGGGCGGCAGAGCTTGACGAAGTTAGCGGGCTATGTTGCTGACTACAAACTGTTTCAAGTAGAGATCTCTAAGGGATATACACCAGAAGACTGGAGAGGAAAGCTAAGAGAGTGTCTAATGATGGCTGGCCTGCAGGATAAACCAGTCATCTTCCTCTTTAACGACACGCAACTTGTCTTCGAGTCTATGTTGGAGGATCTCAATAGTATTCTGAACAGCGGGGACATACCGAACCTCTATTCTGAGGAGGATATCAGCTCCATCGTGAATGTATGCAAGGCAGACTGCCTGAAAAGATCACTTCCGCCTACCAAGCTCAACGCTTTCTCGCAGTATCTTGTCCGCGTGAGACGGAACATTCACATCGTTCTTTGCATGAGTCCCGTGGGAGAAGCTTTTCGAAATAGACTGAGGATGTTCCCTTCTATCGTCAACTGTTGTACCATAGACTGGTTCTCTGAGTGGCCTCAGGAGGCGCTCAAAAGCGTGGCATTCAAGTACATGGAGTCCAGTAACCTCCCGATGTCAGAGCTACTAGCATCTGCGGTAGATTTCTTCACATTTGCCCATCAGAGCGTGGCGAATGCTTCTTCTGCCTATTATCAGAAGGCTCGGAGGTACAATTACGTCACTCCAACTAGCTATCTGGAGTTCCTAGCCACTTATAAGCAAGTATTTGAAAGTAAGAGGCTCGAACTGGAGAGTAGAAAGGTCAGGCTGCAGACGGGCCTCGAAAAACTCGTCTCAGCTGCGGATCAGGTAGCCATCCTGGAGTCCCAGCTTCGAGAGCTAGAGCCTCAGCTCATTGCCACTCAGGCAGAGGTGGATCAGATGATGAAACAGATAGAAAAAGACAAGGAGGCTGCCAGCGCCACCAAGAAGCTTGTAGAGGCTGAAGAGTCAGAAGCCGCCATCAAGGCGAACAAGACAAAGTTGATTGCCGACGACGCACAAAGAGACCTGGACGAAGCTCTTCCCGCTCTAGATCAGGCCGTTGCCTGCCTCAACAGGCTGAAGAAGTCAGACTTAGAGGAGGTCCGGTCTCTTGGAAGGCCCCCGGCAGGCGTCAAGTTGACCATGGAAGCGGCTTGCATCATGTTCCAGGTTAAGCCAGTAAAAGTGAACGATCCGGACCGACCCGGCGTGAAGGTCTCTGACTACTGGCAGGCGGCGCAGAAGAACCTTCTCAACAATCCCACCAAACTGCTTCAAGATCTGCTAGCCTTTGACAAGGACCACATTCCGGATAAAGTCATTGATGAAGTATCGTCCTACGTGGACTTGAAAGAGTTTACTCCGTCAGAGATAGAGAAGGCTTCCAAGGCGTGTACGGCCATTTGCATGTGGGTCTTAGCTATGTTTAAGTATCACAACGTCGCCCGCGCGGTGGAGCCCAAGCGAGCGCAGCTGGCAGAAGCCCAAAGGAGCCTGGACTTTACTATGCTAACCCTGCGAGAGGCACAAGAAAAGCTCAAGCTAGTGATGGAGAAGATCAAGGACCTGGAAGAAAACTTCGAAAAATCCCGTGCAAAGAAAGAGCAGCTCTCTAGGGAGGTGGCGGAGTGCAGAATCCGTCTCGACCGATCCCAGCAGCTCATTGGCGGTCTTTCAGACGAGAAGAGCCGCTGGTCTGAGTCCATTGCTGCCTTGAAAAGCGCCATAGGAAACCTCTCAGGGGACGCCTTAGTTGCCAGTGCCACGATAGCCTATCTCGGACCCTTTACCCCTGACTTTAGGCGCGACTTGGTGACGCTCTGGCAGGGCAAAGTGGCTGAGCTAACCATCCCCCACACCTTGGGAGCGGATCTTCGAAAGACGCTGGCGGAACCGGTCAAAGTCCGGGCATGGACCTTATCAGGTCTTCCTGCAGACAGCCACTCTGTAGAAAATGGGATCATTCTATCTCGTGCCAGACGGTGGCCTCTTTTCATAGACCCACAAGGCCAGGCAGGCCGCTTCGTCAAAAACATGGGCCGAGATCAATCCTACTGTCAGAATGGCTTGGACGTGATCAAGCTCACAGATAAAAACTACCTGCGAGTCTTAGAGACTGCTGTTCGCTTTGGAAAGTGGGTTGTTCTAGAAAATGTAGGTACTGCTCTTGACGCGGCTCTGGAGCCGCTGCTCCTCCAGCAAAAGTTTAAACAGAGCGGGACTGAGATGATAGTCATTGGGGACTCCAAGATCCCATACAATGATAGCTTTCGATTCTTCATCACTACAAAGCTGCCGAACCCGCATTTCCCGCCCGAGGTCTGTGTCAAGGTTTCAGTGCTCAATTTCTGCATCACTCCTCGAGGGCTGGAGGATCAACTGCTCAGCGTAGTTGTAGTCCAAGAGATGCCAGAGATGGAAGAAAAGAAGAACACTCTGGTGGCCACGAATGCCAAGATGCGGCAGGAGCTTCAAGAGATAGAAGAAAAGATTCTTAATCTTCTATCGCATTCTAAGGGCAACCTCCTAGATGACGTGGTGCTTATCAGCACCTTGGCAGAATCCAAGGCTACAACTGCGGAGATCAAGAAGAAAGTGCAGGAGGCTGAGGAAATGGAGCGGAACATCGACGAAAAGAGGGAAATATATCGCCCAGCAGCTGCCCGAGGATCTGTCCTATACTTCTGCATCACTGACCTGGCCACGGTAGATCCTATGTACCAGTACTCGCTGCAATGGTACACGCAATTGTTTGTCCATTCAATCCGGTCGTACGAGCGCTCCGCGGATGTATCTACTCGAATCAAGAATCTCAATGAATTCTTTACCTACCACCTTTATAAAAACATATGCCGGAGTATCTTTGAGAAAGATAAGATGCTCTTCTCCTTCTTGATGCTGGTTCGGATAAAGGAGGCAGACAATCTTGTTGATGCGGCAGAGTTTAAGTTTTTGATCTCGGGAAAACCAACCGCACCTGTAGATACAGGGCGATCTAATCCAGCTGCCGATTGGCTGAGCGAAAGATCTTGGGTGGAGATCCAGACTTTGGAGGCCCTGCCAAGCTTCCAAGGCTTCGTGACTGACTTCGTTGGGGACTTGGACATGTGGAAGGCGTTCTTTGATCACAGAGAGCCCGACCAGTTCCCGCTGCCGGCTAAGTATAACGATCGTCTCACAGCGCTACGAAGACTCTGTCTTCTTCGCTGCCTGCGAGTAGACAAGGTCCTAAACAGCATTCAGGACTATATTATTCAGGGTCTGGGAAAGAAGTTTGTGGAGCCCCCACCTTTTGACCTCAATGGCTGTTATGCAGACTCTTCTACGACTACGCCGTTGATCTTCGTCCTCTCTCCTGGCTCGGATCCTACAAAGGAATTTTACAAGTTTGCAGCCATGATGAAGATGGATAGGAAAGTGTTTGGTCTCTCTCTTGGTCAAGGGCAAGGCAGGCTGGCTGCCAGCATGATAGAAGATGCAACAAGATCTGGGAACTGGGTCTACTTGCAGAACTGTCACCTGTATTCGTCCTGGATGGCGGAGCTCGAGCGGATCGTGGACGGATTGATACTGCAAGAGGGCATTCATCAGGACTTCAGGCTGTGGCTCACTAGCATGCCAAGCTCAAACTTTCCTGTCGCCATCCTGCAGAACGCTATCAAAGTCACGAACGAGGCACCCAAGGGTCTTAGGTCTAACCTTAAGAACGCATACTTCAAGCTGGATGAAGAGAAGTTGAACAGGACAACCAAACCCTTCGAGTATAAGAAGCTTCTTTTCGGCCTTTGCCTCTTCCATGCCGTTGTGCAGGAGCGGCGGAAGTATGGAGGGCTAGGATGGAACATTCCTTATGAGTTCAATGAGAGCGATCTGGCCATCTCCAGAGACCAACTGGAGCTCTACTTAGACACCTACACCGAAGTTCCATACAAAGTGCTCAACTTCTTAACGTCCTACATCAATTACGGCGGGCGGGTGACGGACGAAAAGGACTTACGGACCATTGACGTCATATTGAAGCAGTTCTATTGCCCTAAGATTATGGAGGACGGGTATATGTTCTGCAGCAGTCCAGACTATGTCTCAGTGAAAGTTGACTCCGCCCATCCCTTCAAGTCTTATATGAACTACATTGAAGGCCTGCCGATCAATGCTGAGCCAGAGGTTTTTGGTTTACACTCTAACGCTAACATTGCGGCTGCGCAGGACGAAGCCTTTCGGACTTTTGACATCATCGTGTCTCTGCAATCGGCAGTGGTAGAAGGGGGAAGCACTTCGAGAGAGACGCTAATGACACAGCTTGCTGCTGACATTGAGAGGCGTCTCCCTCCACTTCTGCCGGTGGAGGAGATAAGCCAAGCCTACCCGGTGAATTATCATGAAAGCATGAACACAGTCTTGCTTCAAGAGTGTGTGCGCTATAACAAGCTCCTTGCAATCATGCAAAGTAGCCTTCCGGAGCTTCAGAGAGCCTTGAAGGGACTGGTGGTCATGAGCTCTGAATTAGAAGACATGACCTCAAGCTTAGCGAGGAACCAGGTGCCGGAGTTATGGACCAAGCAGGCTTACCCTTCCTTAAAATCCTTGGGACCTTGGGTGGACGATCTTATACTGCGAGTCACGTTTATAAATGATTGGGTACAGAATGGCATTCCGGCCGTCTTCTGGATCTCTGGTTTCTTCTTTCCCCAGGCTTTCCTAACTGGCAGCCTGCAGAATTACGCAAGAAAGCACCGCTATCCTATCGACTCTGTGAGCTTTAGCTTCGTAATGAAAAGTGAGCCTTGGCGGAGCATCGATGTCAAACCGGAGGACGGCGTCCTTATTCGGGGCTTATATCTGGAGGGAGGCCGCTGGGATGTGGCGGCACAGGACTTAAGGGACCCATTGCCTAAACAGCTGCATTCTGAACTCTGCGTGGTACACCTTCTGCCCGTCCAAAATCGAATCGAACCCAATGGCGGCATTTACAGGTGTCCTGTCTATAAGACGTTGGCCCGTAGAGGTAAGGAGAAAAGGAGTACATCAGGCTAGAGAGGGTAGCACAAGTGGGAAGAGAGATGTGCTGGGTTGCTGAGAGAAGAAGAAAATCATGCGGATGGAAAACTTTCCCTATTTGTCGCGGCGTCTAGTCTTCCTTACCGCCGCACCTTGCAGTCTCATATCCTTGTCCTCACCTTTCCTTCACGCTTTCCCTTCAGGTACACTTTCTACCACGGGGCATTCGACGAACTTTGTCACCTGGATTGAGATTCCTTCCTCCAAGCCAGACATCATCAACTGCTTCGGGAAGACAGATCAGGACTATTGGATCAAGGCTGGCGTGGCCGCTTTCTGTGCGCTGAAGTACTAGAAGACACTGCATTCGTGCAGGCTCTGTCTAAAGGAGGATGCCTCCCAACCATAGGCTTTGAAACAGAGAATTGACATTTAGGGAGTGGCTAGCATTCTTGGTGAACAAGTAATTTATCGGTTAAAGTTAGAGAGACGTGCTTCCACCCAAAAGGAGAGAGAGATTTGAGAGCGCAAGGGCAACCCAATGATCTCTACCGCACCTGTCTTGAGTCTGATGGCACATTATCTTCTGAGCTGTACGTCTATGATTCCTGAAGTGGATGGCCCAGTCTTTGAATGGATAAGAAGCCACATAGCTGGCTAGGGAATAAATATTCATATGCAAAGTTGGAATGTAGAGAAGACGGTTTAGAGCTCCTCCGCGGCCTCGAGATCATCTAGATCTGCAGCCCGTGTCGCTGTACAGGGGATATCTAATCCACAGGATTGCTGAGGGTCAAAGGCAGCCGTTGCAGCCTTCTCGCTCTGAACCGCCAAAGAAACCTCAAACAGCTTAGAACCCATCTCGGAAGACAGCACGGAAGAAAAGGACGTGGGGGATTGAGCAGTATCCTCCTCAGAAAGTTCTGTGTCA